>JAUZSU010033449.1:0-10338 GCA_034780255.1 Parotocinclus maculicauda | reverse complement strand
CCCCCCACACCCTTCTCTCTCTCTCTCTCTCTCTCTCTCTCTCTCTCTCTCTCGTAAAAATAAAACAAATAAAAAACACAACCATAACAGTTTCCTAATTTATTCTTGTTTGGATTCCTGATTATTAGGAATAGATTATGTTACTGATGTCTTAAAGCACTTTTGTAAGTCACTTTAGATAAGGGTGTCTGCTAAATACTGTAAATGTTAATGTAAACGTTACTATATACACATAGAACAAGTATTATAGTGCTGTTATTTTACCCTGAGGGTACATAGCATCTGCTTTAACTTTTTAGTGATTAATCTAGTTTTAAATAGTAGACATTTGTATTTATGATCACCAACAAAGCTAGTTATTACCTAGTGGCATATAGAAATTACAAACCCACAAGTAATTACAATACTTCTTGCAGTGTTGGGTTAAAAAATTGGATTAAATTGCATTGGAATAGATTATGTCTTATAACATTTATTGACAGAAGTCATCAAATACTTTGTGCAAGTAAAGATGACAAAGGTGCTGTTTGTTATAATTACCCATGTGCTACCATATGATAGTCAGTGAATGATGACTGAAAATGTTGGTGTATTTCTTAATTAGCTTTACAGCTTTAAATAATGTATTTATTATTTAGCATATTAAAATTGTAATATTTTTGGTTCAGGTTTAAGATACCAAGAGTTATATATTAGTTTACATCTTTTAAACTTAATGTGTGCATATTCATTCATGTAAGAGAAATTTCTGTACTGCATATTTTCATTTTATTTCATTTTCATTTCAGTTTTATTTGTTTAAAGTATACTGGGCAAAGTGGAGGAAGGATATTTGAGACACACAATTGAGTTTCCTTTTTGGTTAAATTGGTAAACTATACAAAGGAATTTGTATAAGTCATGAGGGCTCCTATCTCCTTTGGTCTGGAATTTAAAAATAAGATGTTTTATTTAAGAAAGATCCTCTTCTACTTTTTGACGTATTCCTCACTAACCCAGTAATACAAAGAAAAAAATCCAAAATGTCTCAATTGACAGTTGTGTTGTTGCTTCTATCGCACTTTTCAATGACTTTCCCTTGTGAATAATCATTCCTTGCACTCTACCTATTTTGGAAGCAACCTTGCCCTCTCATGATGCATAGCAAATGTGTTCAGGTGCAGGTACTGAAGTGGAAAATGCTGATTCTATGAGCTTTATGGTCATGAAACACATTGGCTCGGCCCAAATAACAAAGAGGCTGAAAACACATTCTTTGTGTTACAGACCTTTTGTATGAGTGACATAAAAAATCACTGTCATGCATGCATGGCTAGAAAAGCTTGGTTTTATTTCTGACTCATCCAATCTCCATTTGTCAATTTCCATTAAGGTTTGAATTAATCGTGTATTACAAAATGTAATTCCCCAAGAGGTAAATGTTATTTGCTGTGTTTTTCCACTTTCTGAACCTCCAAGCCTCTACTGCATTTATTATATGTATGGAGATTGTATGTTGTTCATATGTATGTGATATGAATTTTTTTGCCAGGTTTATTTATTAGGTTAATGTTTATTGCGGAGCAGAGTAAAGCTTGTGCATATGTGTAGGAGCCAAGTATAAGCATGAGGAGGACATGCAGACCCCACACACGGGAGCCCAGGGTCAGGATCAAACCTGGGTTCTTGGAGCGAGGTGGCAGTTCTAAAAACTGCATCACCTCGTTGCCCTAACTGAAAAAATATTACTAATAAATAATATGATCCCAATGTATATGCTAGGGATGTAAAGCACCCCAAATCAGAAACATTTGGGGCAGTATGGAAAATGCATATACATTTTCATGTACTTTTCTGCGTTAATGCTACCATCACTGAACTGTAAATGACCTGATGCATCCTATACCATGACAGACCCTGACTTTTGGACTTTGGATTTGGTTGCTGATAACAGTCTGGATTTTCATTTTCATCTTTGGTCTGGAGCACACAGTTTTTTCCAAAAAGATGTGGAATACTAATTGGTCTGACCTCAAAACTTTTGCACTGTGTGATGGGCCATCCCAGATGTTTCATTTCTGGACACAAGGCTATTTTTTGCACAGTAAAGTTGCATTTGTGAATGTTGCATCTTTTTTGTAATGTGTTGCATTTAATTTTCTTCACTGTCCCAACTATCCCAAATCAACTTTCTGATTTGAGGGTGTATAATAAGTAATATATAAAGTGATACAACAAGTAGGGTAAATATGATGATGTTTTGTTAAGGTCAGCACTTTAAGATGTGAAGAACTAAAAAATGCCTTGAAAGGAAGTAAATCTTTGCAGCCCACTAAATTAACACCCACCTAAACTGAATTACTCAAAGAAATGGATCCACCTGGATTAGTGCTTTTTAATTAAATAGAAAGCTTTTCAGTGTTCATCATCCCTGCTGAATTGGGCATTATCATCATGCATCTAAAAGCCATTCTTCTTAAAGGTCACATGATAATACAGGATATTTCAGCATTTTGTTTTAATTTCCAGAGAGTGTTCAGATAAATAGCTAGTGCTGAATACCTTACATTAGGGTCCCTAAATGTCATCTTATTTCTCATCTTACAACCATTGTAGTGCAGAATAATAATGTGCTAAGACACAAAAAGCAATAAATCCAGCCTGATTCTTTAGGCATAAAGCTAATGCAACCACACATTCCCAATTTTACCTATTAGGAAGAAAGACTTTTACAAAACCAAGCACTTAAGAGAAATATAGAGTGGGAAAGTGTTATTAATGACTTAGTTGCTGCCTCCATTCCCATGATGATGAATACTCTGCCCTCAGTGTCCACTCAATCTATACATCAGTGACCAGCTCTCCTCCATTACCACTACAAAGTTAAATTGAGAAAATGATTTAACAGCATTCACCAACTACAGATCTGCTAAGCAGGCAGGTTTCACTGCATGCATTTGACAAATGCGATAATGGCTTCCCTCATGGTTTTTCACCATTAGAAAAAGAATCACAAACACAAAGACCCAGCAGTATTTGGATACAAAAGTGGACAGATGCATGTGGTTTTCCATTAGAAATGCCTCATACCAAAGTATGTTTTTTAATACCAAGCAAAACAACTTCCTGTCAGACATGACTGTATAAAAGTATTTCCATTACTACACGAAAAAGTATAAATTTCAGGACATATAATACCGTCCAAAAAAATAGGATATAGTAAAATTTTAATCCAGTTCCGATCCGATTCCAATGCACAACTGTCGATACAGAAACAAATCCTGATACAGTTTCCAACTGAATTTGCCATGTGCAATATGTGTGGAACGGAAGATGGATTGTTAGGCGGATTTGCCCTGTCTGTCTGATATCCAATAAGTGCATGACGTTGATATTGGACCAATAACGATACAGGGTTGGATCAGACTCATCTCTAGTAGTATATGGATTTTATTACAATTTTATCACAATAATGGCTATGTAAATACAGCATACTTACTTTTGCTAAAGTTCACATTTTATCTCATTTATTAGATAATGCCTTTAAATTGTTCCAGGATTATTAGTCCAAAACTCTCCACAGTGTTGCAAGTCAATTAGTTTGCTGTTTTTTTTCCAGTGTGGAGATGCATGTGGGTCAGACATGAGGGGCTAATGTGATATCTTGAAAAAATAGTTTGAGTCAGTCTATTTTCAAGTGAATTATTGTCAAGTCACAAACTGTTACATACTCAATACTGGAGGCATGTATTGTAATTGTTCTATACACTATGGTCACTGCCATTAGGGAATGCTATTACTATAAAGGGGTGTACCTGGCCTGCAAGAACACTTATGTAACTGCACGTCCTTATGGATGAAAGAACCCAAAGTTTCTCAGCAGAAAAAGCTTTCCAACAAGACATGACAATTATATTTATATAGGACATTTAAAAAACACCAAGTGTCAACCAAAGTGCTGCACAACAAAAAATAACTGTAATTATGGAATATGCAAGGTTATTACAAGAAACAAATTTACTGTTTTAAACAAACATACTGTTACAAAAATACTAAGATTTAGCTCTGAAAATGTTCTTAGGAGGATTCAAATGCCAGGGCAAGTAAATGATTTTTAAGTGTGTTTGTAAAAATTATAATGTGGAAAAAGACTTGAAAGATGGCAGGCTATTCCAGAGTTTAGATGTTGCGACAGGAAACACCTAATCACCCTTAAACTTCAGCTGGGAATGTGGAACGGATAAAGACATCTGTTTTTAGGAACACAATGATTGAGAGGACTGACAACAAGGCAATCAGATATTTACAGTAGCTAGGTGTGATACCATGCTTAAAAACAAATCCTCAGAGGTAACCACTACAGGGAGGGAATGACAGAAGTAATACTCTCCCTATTCTTTACATGGCAAAGCTCAGCTGCACATGTGATAAGCGGGACCTACTGTGACCAAAGTAAAGTGTGCTGCAATAATCAAGATGAGAGCAAATTAATGCATGAAGGACAGTTTCTAAACCCTTCAGCGACAAAATATGCTTGGGTTTTGCATGGTTTCTAAGATTTAAAAAGCTGCCATATACAACACTGTTGATTTGCTTCCTGAATGTGAAAGCAGAACTAAAAAAGACCCCAAGAAATGTTGTATGCATATGTACATTTATGGCTAATGATCCAAGATCACTGGCTTTAGTACTGACAAAAACAGGGTTGCCAGGAATAATTATGTCAGTTTTATCTTAATTTATTTTAAATATTTGTAATCCAGATCCTACATCTACAACTGTATTTTTAAAAGCAAACCTCTGGATATGTCTGGATATTGTCTGATCAATCATGGTGAGGCCTGTTTTGAGTAAAATCTGTCCTGTTAAACTGCTGTATGGTCTTGGACACTGTGCTGCAGCTCACTTTCAGGGTTTTGGCAATCTTTATGTAGAGCAACAAAAAATTTTTTAGAATGTTAGAATGATAACAACAAATTCAACACACCTGCACCCCATTTACAGCTGAGACCTTGGAGCACTAATGAGTCGCATGATACCGGGGATGGAAAATGACTAGCTGGGCACAATTTGGCCATTTTCAGTAAGGGGTGTATTCACTTTTGTTGCCAGCGGTTTAGACATTAATGATTGTGTGTTGTTATTTTGAGCATTTGTGTTTGTTATTCATAGCAAAATTACACTGTTATACAAGCTGTAGACTGTAGACTTTACATTGTATAAAAGTGTCATATCTTCAGAGTTAAAAAACTGAGGGGTGTACTCATTTTTTTGAGATACTGAACATAATTTAGGAAACACATTTATTCTATGTGGCTTACAATTGATACAGTAATAAGCGAGTTGGAGCTGCAGTGGTAGCTTGGCAGAGGTGGGATTTAAACGTGGATATTCCGGCCCAGAGTCCAGTGCCTCAATCACCACAGTCCCATGATTTTATTACTTTGATCTAAAAAGGAGTTTGAATAACCTAAATCGTCCACATTCCGAGGATAACCATTAAAATGTTTTTTTTATTTGGAATTAGATGTAAGACTTTTTTTAGTCTATTTTTATTCACTGCATTATTTAATGCAGCACGAACCATTTGTTTAAACATATTTCTTATCCTTTTAGATTCCTGTACCACAGGACTTTGTACCGTATTTACATTTGTATAGTACTCCAAGCACTTAGGAAGCACACGCTGTACTTAACAACTCAGACTAACAAACCGAATTTCTTGCAGTATACTCATGCCGTGAGGACATTACCAAGACATGTTTCACTGTGAATGACTTCCACAAGCAGATGACTTACAGTAAGGCAGGGACTCAGGCTTTCTTACTGCGTGATTGCTTTAATTAATTCCTCAAATAGATTACATCATAGTGTCCTGCTGCCCCATGAATGGCTACATTGAGGCCTGCTTCAGTGCACTGGCTCCTGCTATTCAAACAGAATTGCATCAATATTCACTGGACCATACTGCATTCTTTGTCTCTGTAGCAACTCTAAGATTGATTCTCTTGCTTTATTGTTTCCCCGTCCCACTTGCTCTCCTCCTTTTTTTAACACGGTCCTGTTTTAGCTAGTGTTTTAAGGATAAGCTGAAAGCATGAACAAACAAGCTAATTGGGTTTAACTTTACTTGTATGAATAGTTCTAGTGGGATTTCTAGGTGTTGAGTGTTGAAATATGATTTAAGCTTGTGAAATACCATAATGGATTTTATAACTATCTGATTTCTTTCACAATTTGTAGTTGGGATCATTGGGTGAGAAAGAGAAGGTTTATAACTGTATTATAGTACCCCTTATCAGAAAATAATTGGAACAGGATGGAAATTGCAAAATAAAGTGTTTCTTACATGCACTTTATTTAACTGTAGACAGTACAATCCCAAGATATTTTATGTTTTGTCTGGTCAGCATCATTTCATTTGTTATTATACATACATACATTCCTGCATTTCAGGGCTGCAACACTACAAAAAGTTAACATTTACCACTTTGTAATGTTGTCATTCCTTCTCACAACACTAAAAGGATGTTTTAGCACATAGGATACCAATTTATTCAGTGTTTCAGGTGTTATTTTGTCTCATTCTTCCTGAAAATACATATTAAGGTGTATGGGGCTAGTGTTGGAGATCAGGAAGGCATTTAGGCCAATCCAATATATTTTTCTTCCACAGCCATGCATTTTTAAAGTGTACAGCAAGTGTATGTTGTTACTCCAGGTAGCTTTTTTAGTTTGCTTTCAGCATTAAGTACCAATTAAACAATAGATACAAAGTTACATTAAAAGTAGTCATACATGCTCAAATCAGACAATTTAGCATAATCAATTAACCTAATGCATCTCTAGACTGGTGAGATAAAATGGGAGCACACGGAGTAAACACACAAAGGTGGAGTCCAAGGTTGGGCTTAAAACTGAGATGCTGGAGCTTTAAGGAAGTTGTGCTAACCGTTGTGCCACCTATCTGTTTACAATGATGCCCATCTTTGCTCCTCAGATGCTTAGCCTTTTGTGGAAAGTTGTGGTTTATGGTCCGGCTCATAATTATAATCACCTGTTGACATCAGATTAGTATTTAAATATTTTTACTAGCTCTTTATTGCAATGTCATGACTGTTTTTGGAATGTGCTAAATGCAGAAATTGCAATTCAAATCAAATCAAATAAAGTTGACCAGACAAAACATAAATATATTGTGTTTATACTGACTGCAGTGAAATAACAGTCAAAGTACATGTAACACACACTTTGTTATTTTTTATTTGCATTTTCAAAGTCAGAAAAAAAAAATCAAAAAGAGCTTTATTGTTATTATATGCAACGTTCTATACTGTCCCAACATTTTCTGATTTGCGGTTCTGAATAGCAGAATTAAAAAAAACTATTATTTTATTGACTAAACACTGAAAGAAATGAAAATCTGACACACTGTTCTTGGTATGTGTTCAGCTTTTACATTTATGTTCAATAACTTTAGCCTTGTTGGACAAAGAGTGCCTATTTGCATACCAAAAAAATGCATCTAATGTTCTGCTAATGATAGGCACATTATTACTTGACTGCAGTTATGCACATCTAATTTTACATCTAATAATACATCTTAATTTCATATTATGTCACTATCATTAGAGTTCTGAAAGAACAACCAAGATTTGAGCGTAGTTTATTACCATTCAGATCCAGGCTGCATAGCCAAAGGTTCGCGGGCAGCTGACAACCAAACATCACATCCAAAACCACAAGCAATTACAAAAGCTCTCTTCTGGGAAGGTCTGCAACTATAGTTTGGACCCTGACTGCATTTTATACAAGAGCATCAGTAAGATCAGTGATTTTGTGTGATAAAGTCCTGGCTTGCATTCATCTTTCCTGTTCATCCCGAAGGTGTTGAATGGGGATAAGGTGCAAGCCAACTTACTTCTGCTACACCAAATTAATCATTGTATGAATTCCTGAATTGTACACTGTGCACTGTCATGTTAAAACAGGAAAGGATACTCCCCAAACCACTGCCACGAAGATGAAAATAGACACTTCTTTTGAATGTCATTGTATACTGCAGCATTTGGATGACTGTTCACTAGAAATGTGAATCTCAGCATAAACCATGTAACAGCTCGAGTCCATTATTGCTCCTTAGTCTATTCATTTAGTTATTTAGTATTTTCTTGGTATCTGCCAAACCCAGATTGGTTAGTCAGACTGCTAGATAGTGAAGCATTCCTCGCTCCAGTAAAATTGAAGTCAAATGATGATGAGCTTTACAACAATCCAGCCAACACCATAAATAATGCATGGTGAGCTGACATTATATGTGCAGATGCTTGGTAATGGAAACCCTTTGCATAATTCTTACTGCAAACAGTTATTGGTAGTAAGGGTTACTGATTATTTTTAGATGCTACACACTTCGGCACTCTGTGGTTTCATGACCTCGTGTAGCCCCTAGACGATACGTCACAACAGCAGCACAAGAAGAAAAACTGGAGCAGTTCTGATAGAAATACAATTTAATTTTTAACTTAAACTTTTTAGTACTCTTTTAGCCACACTGAACTGACTGTGTTTACCTGTGGAGATTACATAGATGCAGTGGTTCTACTCACCTGATATCAAGGCATGGGGTTAGAAAAACTAAACTCATTCGTTATAAGTGTGTCCACAAACTTTTGCCTGTGTAGTGTGAATTTGTGAATGAGTCTCAGGAATAACATATGGACGTCATAAATTGAGAGTGCATAACAGGAATAAGTTTCACATTTTAGTGTTTGGATGCAACTAAAATGCATCAGCTTTGGTAAATATTTCCAGACTTTTCATGGGTAAAACTTTACTTTTTGTTGTAATATTGTATATTTTAAACATTTGTAGTAGCATTTTAACCTCTAGCCTCAGATGTCCATATTTCATGTGTACTCTGGGAACTGGCTGTGTGCTTCAATGGGCATCAGGTTCCTCAAACTCCTTCGGTTGAATGTTAGATCTATTTTTAAAAAATATAAACAAACATGAAAAGTGAACTGGTTTTACTTTCAGCAGCTGTTAAGTTTTGGCTGTCTAGAATGTTGTGTCTTTAAACCATCAGTTATAGGCTACTCAGAATTTTTAATGTATTTTTAATGTATTAGTTCACAAGTGGTTAATAAAAAATTCAGATATTACTTTTCATGACACTGTAAACAAAAATCACCCTGAATCTTATTCAGGCCACATTCATACATTAACTTGTGATGTCTCTGAGAAGCCACATATGGCAACCGCTCCTTATTATGCAAGAGAACACGGCTCCAGTGTCAAAGAAAAATAAAAATCTTAAAAGCGAAGATTCAAGCACAGTGTTCTTTGTAACATGACCATTAAAGAAGTACCTGTTGACTCCAGTTATTTATCCACTTAGCCCTGGATGAGTGGATCACGTGAAACATTGCTCATTTGCCCATGCATGTCAGTTTCAAAGCGTGAACTGGTCAGTCGAATGTGAAATATGTTACATTAAAAGCAAAAGCATATTTGTCTTACACTGTTTAGGTACACAAATGAATGAGACACATAAGCAAGACAATTCCAATAGTATATATATACTGCTCATAAAAATTACGGGATACTTCAAAATGAACCCTCCCATAATGAAACATTAATTAATTAATTAATTAATTCTCTTCTGCTTAATCCACATGGAGGCACAGGCCCGGTGGTGCTCACATGGCAACTTAGCAACGCTAGATGGGTTGCCAATCTATTGTAGGGCACAAACTTACACACACACACAGTCATGCACACAGTCACACACTAATGGTCACTTTAGAGACACCAGTTAACCTAATCTGTATTTGGATTGTGGGAGGAAGCTGGAGTAAACAGAGTAAACCCACACAGACACGGGGAGGACATGCAGACTTCACAGAAAGGACCCAGACCGCTCCACCCTGGGATTGAACCTCGGACCTTCTTGCTGTTGGGCAACAGTGCTACCTACTGGGCTGCCAATAATTAAATAAACCCTAAATATATATATGTGCAATTAATATATACAAATGTGTGTCTGAGTGTGTAGGACTGGTTTTATTAATATCCATATACCATTACTTTTGAATATAATGGTATATGTCATTTATATGGATATTATTAAAACCAGCCCAATACACTCAGACACACAAAGTGGTTCAAAGTACTATATTTTTTGGGGAAGTTTATGGTTTTTTTGGTAACATTTCGCTACTACGTTGGTAAAACCGGTGCTTCTGTCTTTAAATCGGTCAGGGCTGAAGAATGATGGGGAGGGGTTGTACGCATGCGCGCTGCGCAGCGTGGCCACACGCGGCTCGGTTGCGACGTTTATTCAGCGTCCACCATGCA
>JAUZSU010033438.1:0-10338 GCA_034780255.1 Parotocinclus maculicauda | reverse complement strand
TCCACATAGTCCTCGAGAAATTGAAAAGTGCTGAAAAATAAAGATTTATTTATATTTTTTTCCCTCCCTCCTCAGTAAATTCTTAAGTAGGGACATCCGAGGAACGAGCAATTAAAAAAGTCTGACCTAAATAGTGAATGCATTAAAAACACACTGTCACGCTAAATCCCCAAAACACAATTAAACAGATCAAAGATGCCCAAGAACTTTAGAATAAACAGACAGGAAAATGACCTGGCATGCTTAGGTTTAAAGCTGCTTAAAAACATGAACTGAATTCTGATATTAAGTTAGTCAAAGTACTGTGCTGATCGTATGTGTGACTCCGTTTGTGCCACTGTAGTAGGCTAAATGTGACCGGGTGCAGACTTTGTTAAACGAGACACTAAAAACCGGTCATTTCTGGTCACCTGCCGTTCGATCTGTGCATCTCTAATAAGAATCTGTTACGGTGTCTTAAAGCTGCTTGTTTTCTTAATTTTAGGTTCATTGCATCAGCACAGAGTTCACAATGCGTAAGCACGGGGGTGAGAAAGGGGTGCCGTTTCGCATCCAAATTGACACGTTTAAGGAGAATGAAGCAGGAGAATACACGGAACACCTTCACTCTGCAAGCTGCCAAATCAAAGTCTTTAAGGTAGGAACAGGACGGCATGCCCGTCCTTTGTAACGCAGAGCACTTATCGTACCCGTCCGTTCCAGGTTTGGAGTGGTGACGGTGTTCGTTTCTAAATATCAATCAAATGTTGTTTGTTAGTTTTGGAACATCACACAGCTCCCTAACACTAAGAAAATGATGTGATCTGATTGTAGCCCAAAGGTGCCGACAGAAAGCAGAAGACTGACAGAGAAAAAATGGAGAAGAGAGCACCGCAAGAAAAGGAGAAATACCAACCGTCTTACGAAACCACTATCCTTACTGAGGTTTGTGTCGAAATAATACTGAGATATGTAAACCATTGGCTAATAATATAGTCATGGTGCTTTTGTGGGAATAAATAGCTGGATGGGTTTTAAAATCGGTTACTGTCTCCTCCCTGTTTCTACTGGTTCCACCAAGTCCATGTCGTTACATATGTGCATACAGCCTTAGGCCTTTTTTGTTGTTGATTTATCAGTGGTATATTGACAAATTTTTTAGTATTTTATTTAGAACACAGGCAGAACATTTGGTTAATTCAGATAAAAATCCAAAAAATAAAAAAAAACTGACTTCGATTGGCTACAGAGGCAAGTATTTTGAGTTACCACCTGTTACACTTATCTTGCACAACAGTAGAATCTGGCAACCTCATCGGGGTGTTTTCCCTTTAGTTTCCCAAAGAAATTTGATCATGTATGTGGTTTTTTGACAAATGAAATAACTTTTTCAGGGTGAAAAGACAAAAAAAAATGCTGAATAGTAAAGATAAGTGAAAAGGGGGATTATTAAGTGATCTAAAGTTTAAAATGTTCAAGTCCAGTCGTGGAAAGACTTTGTCTTCCGAGTACTGTATGTCGTCCTGTCAATTAAGTAGTTATTACTAAGTCACTATTTATTTATTCTTTAAACAGTGCTAGTATATAAGGATTTTAATAGTACAGCTCAGAAGTGTACCCCAAGTATCTGTGCTGATCAAATGTAAAAGATAAACATAATTGTTGAAATATAGCAAATCATAACTTTTGTTAATTACTGTTATGCTTCTAATATTCAGAACCAGTTATTATGTACAGATCATAATTGATGCTGCTAGTTTCACTGCACCACCAGTCCTAAAGGATCCCCTAATTAGAATGTGTAGAGTTTATAAAGTAGTAACATTTTGGACATTTCTTTGGCTTTGACGTTGCTCTTTACTGTGCAACAGTGGAATCTCTGTGCAATTTAACAACATGCCTGGCACACAGGATAGTAGCGACTATAGAAATCTCATTCTCAGTGATCCACAGTGTTAAGATATTAAAAAGTATTTAATGCCTTCTGTTAGTGTTCACTCCTGTGGTCATGTTGTGCTGTTTAATTGAAAAACTATTTCTTATGGGTCACTAAAGTGGTTAAATATTTGAGATGACAGCTCTAGTTTTTATTTACTACATAAATAGTCAGCTGCTTGTCAATTTTTCAGCCCATGTCTGCTTACTCAGCACCTGTGTAAACTATCTATAAACCTTTCTAGGTTCTCGTTGTATGACTTGTATGAGTTGCGCGGCACAATTCGATTCAGTCAATGGTGGTTCAGATTCACAATAGAGGTTTCACAGTGAAGATGTTTTTCTTTATTTTTACATCTATTGTACCTTGTTCCTAGTGCAAATAAGACTCCATAGGCCCTATAAAAGGTCAGCCAAAAAGGAAACAACTGACCTGTTTACAGGCACAGTTGGCCTAGCATGTATTGTTGTGGGGTTTCCGAAGGTATAGAAGGTGCATGGCCTCACACACACACACTTAACAGCAGATCATATTGTCAAAGCATAGAAACGCTGCATCTTACAGATTATTTTGCCCATACATGCATACATACATTCATATTAATCCCATAAAATATTCCACAACAGTATACTAGTGCTCTGAGTTCACCAAAAGAGTAAGTGTTTTGCTTTTGATTTTCACTTTGAATTCATTGGTCGCTAAATTCCAAGATATTTTAACAGTTTATTATACAATAAGCTTTTAGTTAATGATTTTTCGCTTTTGCTGTGGCTAAGTGGCGACTTGTGGCTTTTTTTGTAGTAAATGGAAATGTTAGGCAAAGACCTGTAGGTGGCAGTAGAGGGCTGGGGTGAAACTCAGGAGTTTTCGGGTAGGGATGACTCGTTTTAAAACAATTCAGTTTGATAGAAATGCTGACTCAGCTGTTGAACTTTATGGGCTACAGTCTAACACATCTGTCTCCCTCTCTTTCTGAGTAACAGTGAGATCAGAGTGATAATATTAGTGGTAGTGCAGGGACAAATTTTTAAAAAAATAATTTTTTACTAATGTATTACGAGTGCTCGTATTTATTAGTAGTTCTTTGCATTTGTAGTCATTTCTTGGACATTGCATACTGTTGTAAACATTTGGCAGTACTATAATATTGCAAAAGCAGTTTTGGATATCTAAATTTCATTTCATTACAGTGCTCACCTTGGCCTGAGGCCACCTATGTCAACAACTCAGCATCACCAGGTTTTAGCAGCACCCACAACAGCTTCCCTGTTATTGAAGGGTAAGGCTATTTGATTCTAATGTACGTTCTGTCCTTTCATGTCAGTCCCATTTTCTGCAATCATATATTTAAAAGGTTAAATAAATATATTTCTCTTTATATATAAATATATATTTGGTTGCTTTTAGGAATGGTTCACCAACTCACCAGCCAGAGCCAGTACAACAAGTAGCAGATGTGAGTGAGACACTGTCCCCATTAGTTTTTATTTTTTATTTTTTAATTTAATTTTATTTATTTTTTAATTTTATTTTATTTTTTTTTACTTGTTGGTCTGCTGTTGCTTTCTGAAGAAACTCTGCACTCATATTACACACATTAAATCAATTAGTGATTTACCACATTTCTTTCTAAAAGTCTCTCTCTCGTCTCTCTTGTCTCTCTCTCGATCTCTCTTGTCTCTCGCTCTCTCTCGCGCTCTCTCTTGTCTCGCTCTCTCGCTCGTCTCTCGCTCTCTCTCTCTTGTCTCTTGCTCTCTCTATCTAATCTATCTAATCTATATATATATATATATATATATATATATATATATATACACTCTATCTAGATAGATAGATCGTTCGTGTTGTTTATTAACATTCAAATGGTGTTCCTAGTTTTTAAGTCTGTCTCTCGCTTGCTGTATTTGCATATAGAATATTAATAATGACCTCCCCATATTCTTGTTCTCATCATGCTATGTAAACACCTGTTTGAATTAATGGGGATGACGCCATGTGTACAACAAAGTTTCTTTAGTAGAGATTGGGAAGTGGCCAAAACTTTCTTCACTCTCAAAATAACATGGACATGTCTCAATTTGTTTTCCAATTGGCTTCCGTGCCCTGGTACACCAATTAGAACAAGAGATTTTGTTCTTTTAGGATCCTGTTCTGTTTCAGTTATTTTGTGAACTACAATAGTCGTTGCAAATCAGTCTAAGGTGAGAGTGAAATGCAGGCTGAAAGAGACTGCTCAGTACTTGAAAGGAAAATTGAAGTGTGATAAATGGCCAAATCTTCTCCAAGTGCTCGTGTCCTCAAAGTCCTCACAATTTCCTTTACTTTACAATACTACAGATATTGTTTAAACATGCACATGCTTCCACAAATAAAAAGATGACACAATAAACATGGGTGGAGGGGTACTGCTATTGTATGTATGTTAGAAATAGTGGTCACTTATGATTTGACGTATGAGCAAGCGGCTAAAGCATGCAAACATATGCTTGGTAGTCTCTAATGATTCTGTGTAATGCAGCTTGACAAAAGTCTACATGCTTGGGCTGCACTCATATTACAATGATCATTTCACGCTGCCTCCTCCTTTCCCTGGCTGCTTGGAATGTGGTGTTATGGTTTATGCATGTCCATACACAACCATCCAGTCCTAACCTAAAATGTAACAATTACTGCATGAAGCTGCAGATAGTGGTAAGAACGTGTCCTCGGCTTGCACTAAGCCTTTGTCCTGGCTGTCTGCAGAGAAAAAAATGTCTTAATGACTTTATTATCCTGTTATCCTAACAGTAAGACCTGCTTTTGTTCTGCCTCTTTGCCCTGAACAAACAGAACCTGTTGCCCACCACAACGCCGCAGGAAGCGCAACAGTGGCTCCATAGAAACCGGTTTTCACCGTTCTGTCGTCTTTTTACAAACTTCTCAGGTAATTTGCTGTTCAGGCTAACCTCAAGTACTGAACATATTTTTCCTCATAAGAAATAGTGTGGCTTGAACTAATCTGTTTCAAATTCTCAGAAGGTTCACGTTGTATAAGGCTTTATATGGTTTAATGGAGTTATTGTACAGGTGCTCCCTGACTTGTATACATTGTAATGAATCCAACCTAAGTTTGATGTATTAGGAACAGATATAGTCTATACTGTGCTGTGTCTATGCTGCACTGTGGTGATGGCATTTAAGGTAGTTATGGTAATGGACTTTAAGTGGACCTGGGTTCAAATTCTGCCAAGTTGCCACTGTTGGGTCCTTGAGCAAGGTCCTAAATCAATAATTGCTTGGGTTGTGAGATTGTACCAGTTGTAGGTCCCTCTGGATAATGGTGTAGGTATATAATACAATACAATACCTCTTTTGGAAGAACTTGTGTGTTTGCCACCGAAACTTTCCCACTAATGACATGAGAACCTACAATAAATCTGTTTGCTAGGGCTACATAATGCCGATACGGCTTATGAGTCTGTCTCTGTGTCTCTGTCTCTGTGTGTCTCTGTGTGTCTCTGTGTGTCTTTGTGTGTCTCTGTGTGTCTCTGTGTGTCTCTGTGTGTCTCTGTGTGTCTCTGTGTGTCTCTGTGTGTCTCTGTGTTACTCTGCGTGTCTCTGCGTGTATCTCATGTCTGTGTGTTACTCTTTGTGACTCTTCATGACTCTGCATGCCTGTGAGTTACTCTGTGTCTCTCTATATGGCTGTCTGTTACTTTGTGTGTCTCTGTGTCTCTTTGTTACTCTGCATGTCTCCACGTTACTCTGCATTACTCTGCGTGCTTATGCGTTACTCTGCGTGTCTCTGCGTGTCTGGATGTTGGGGAGTGTTAAAGCTGTAACTAATAAATTGTGTGTGGAACTGTGTGTTCTGTGTAGAACTGCTGTGTGTTGTGTTATAAGGATGAAGATGAGTGTCCTTCTGGTGTGTGTGTATAGGTGCTGCTGTGGAAGGCTGGTCCGGCAGCATGCTGGATTCACAGCGAGTTTGGCGATGAAGTACTCCGATGTAAAGCTTGGTGAGGGGGCGGGGTTAGTCGGGTTGGGGCCAGGGCGAGGGTCAGAGCAGGAGGAATGGAGTGTGGAGAAGCACACAGAGCAGAGTCCGACTGATGCCTATGGCATCATCAACTTCCAGGGAGGATCACACTCTTACAGAGCCAAGGTAAACACACACACACACACACACACACACACACACACACACACACACAAAGTCATGGGTCAGTTTTGTTGTATTATCTGGAGTGCAATTAGACAGGAGTTGCACGAGGTGTTCTCTAAAATCATCGGCTAAATCTGAAACCAGGTTCTTTACATACTAACCAGTTAATGAGTAATTATATCTCTTTTTTTTTTTATCCGATATTGGTAGATACTAGAATCACATAAGTTGTTGCATAAAGAGTTAATGTACAGAAGATGGACTGCTATGTCATTGCTGATCTTAGAGCAAACAAATCACTTGTGACTTAAAAGTACCTAATGCTGTCTAATACCTCCATGAGAATGCATATGAGCTGCCATTCGATCTGGCATGGACTTGACATGTTTCTGAATGTAGGCCACATCAATTAAAAGGTAGATCTGGTTGTCAAGAAGCCAATGGAGGTGTTGTGGTTCAGATTTACTGTCACCTCATCCAATGGACCCATTTCCATGTAATTAAAACACTCCCAGAACGACTCATATTGAAGACTTTCTGAGCTTTCTATCCCATTGCGACATATAGGCCGGAAAACACTTTTTCGGCAACTGTAACCAGGCCTCTAACGTACCATTCTGCTCCTTGTGTTCATGGTGTATGCTTACTTTTAAAAAAAAGGACACATGTTGACTTCTAGAAACAATTCATACCTGGAAGTGAAGCACTTTTTGTTCAAAATCTGTGAAACATGCTGGTGGCTCCTGTTTGTCTGTCTTTCTTTAGGCAACAATTCTGACCTGAATTCCCTGTAGACGGTCATTTTTGCCACTGCTGATAGACCAGTATGATTTGTACGCTACTTTGTCCTTTGTCACACCCAAATGCATTTACTCCTTTTGACCATTCATTAACCTCTGCACTGTGACCCATTTTCCACACACTGAATGAGACACTGAATTCTCTGTCCAAGAATCACACACACACACACACACACACACACACACAGAGACATATATATACACACACACATACATGCACACACAGGGTGAGTCAAAGGTTTCAGGACACACTGTGAATCAAAAGTCAAGTGCAGCATTGTGGACTTTTTGCAAAGGCTGCCAAAACCATTGTTGAGCTTTCTTTGTAGGTAGCGGTTCTTCGGACCATCACTATGTGGCTTGTCGTCCACAGTCCTGGTTTCTCTGAATTTGGGATGCAACAGTGCTGTGTGAATTTGGTGATCTTTCTGGGTGTCCATTGTTGAAGTCTGTGACTGTGATACAGCAGAAGCGTTCCTTGGACATCAGAATCGGCAATTCCATCCTGTTACCTTTGACAAACAACAAATGTTTTGTACTTTCTGTGTTGATAACTTTTGAACCACAAACAAATTTTGTTCTTTTTTAATATACTAAATGACCACCTTCCCATTGTGGGAAAACTCCAGTATGGTGCCTTTCAAAATGATGGCCATGTTCTGGACATAGCCTAAAAGATAGGCCCCGTCACCCATTACTTGCTGAGATATTCAGATATGTCCTGTGTCCTGTGTCATTTGACTCACCCTTTTGATCATCCTTGTGCACCACCATCTGCAGGAACCAGGTTAAACATGCAAGGTGACTCATTTATTGTCATTCAACAACGTGTTTGTGTGTGTCCAGTATGCACGTCTGTCCTATGACTCTCGCCCTGAGGCAATCCTCAGGCTCATGCTGAAGGAGTGGCAGATGGAGCTTCCCAAAATTGTCATCTCTGTACATGGAGGCATCCAGAACTTCGACCTGCACCCACGCATCAAACAAGTGGTGGGCAAGGGTCTGATTAAAGCAGCTGTTACCACAGGAGCATGGATCCTCACCGGTGGGGTCAACACAGGTAACACTCGAACAAAGGCTTACCACATATGGTGCTCTTCACAGTTGCTGACTCCCATGCTAAAGATAAATAAAAATAATTAATGAATTTGTTTGGCGAACTAGCTTAATTTCACACTGAAATGGTGAGATGGGGTCTGATGCAAGACTTGGAGACTTAGTTAACCCTAGAGTCCAGACCTATTTCTTTCTCCACTTTCCAACAGCGATCCTGTAACTTTCCAACACTGATTCTTTTGCTTTTCTTATCCTTCTCCTCATTTTGCATAAACTTGGATGTTCGTCCATGCAAGTTTGTCATAGGTTTTTTCTGTTTGTCATAGTCTCTTTTTCTGAAGCTTTCGCCATACTCCTAGCTACGAACTGCATTCAGATTATCCCACACGTATTTTCTCATATGTTCAGACTCCAAATTTTGCCTGCAAGCGCTGGTATCCCTCCAAACTCTTCATCCTATTGTTTTAGAGCTCCTAGCTAAGAATAAAGACCTAAGAGAAACTAAAAGCTGACAGTCTAGCAAAGAAATCTGCTGAAAAAGGGATTACCTAGTACTATGTCACACCCATCGATGCCCTCTACAGTGCCCGAACTCTTTGTAAAAACACATAGCAGGAGGACTGGAGTCATAGTACGTGAAACGACCAAAATCATCCAATATTCATTAAAAAGACGAGCTTAAAATCAGCGTTAACAAGATGCTATTTAGGTCATTCCGCTGTAACACACCGACACTACCTCCTTAGGGAAGCTGTTCCATTCTGTCAGAACTGTGGCTCACAATAAACAATTGTACATATCTGAAGAGAATGTCTTGCCATCCATGATACTAGAAAATAATTTACAAAGACAATAATATGAAGGAGCTCTTTGAATGAAATTCCCTTTAGACCTAAAGATCTAAATATTAAAAGCCAGATATAGCATATTAACTGATCCTTTCACTCTGTTTGAACTACACGTTTTCTGAACCTGTTTTAATGCCAGGTACATAACCTGTCTGAGCTGAAATGGCAATAAACCCCAACTAACAAAAAAGCTGTAGATATGGAAAGTCTATTTTATTTGTTTAATTCAATCTATTCTAATCTGTTATGTTGATTTCGATATATTATTATATTATAATGTTACGAGGAACATGATATTATATTGTTACTGTTAGTAGAAAATATTGTGATATGTTCTTTAGCTCATATCGCCCACCCATACAGCTCTTATACGCTTTGATGGAGTTCTATAGATTTCTAGATTATTTTTTTTTGGCTACTTCTGCTGCACGTATAAGGCTGTCCTTACACTAGACAATCTGTACCATGCCCAAGCAACTGTTGATTCATTGTAACAGAACAAATCGGTCCGATCTTTAAATGCCTAAATCAAATCTGCACCCAAACCAGGAAAACATGTGACTGCTCTTTTTTCAGTATCCAATCAATGAACGATAAAAGTTAAGCTTGCTAATGTAAATTTTCTGCTCGCATTACTTAGGTGGTATAGGTTAGGGTAGTATTTGTTTGAGGGCACATTGAAATTCTGTTATATTGTTTTCACATTTATTAATACAAATGGACAGAATGCATGTTGTTTGCTATATTCAGTAGACTTTATGTAGTGACTTCTGATTAAATTTGAGAGAAGGGAAACATCAACATCATTTGTTACACATCTAAAAATTACACTGCCCTAGTTGAACTATAATATAATAATAATTAGTAATACTTTTATACATTATTTAATGGTATATTTTACTGAATATTCAAAAAAAGAAGAACGATTTTTCTTTTAATTCTTTTGTGATGAAAAAAATCTTTGTCTGGTCTCAGTATTGCCACGGTAAGTCCGTGGTCTTGACTCAGATTTGACTACTGAAAGTCTTGATCTTGACTCGATGTATTCCTATCTGGGTTTTGTCTAGAGCTCCAGTCAAGACCTAGTCATCACTGCTGTGCACACACCACACCAAATCTGCACACACTCATGCTTAACTTGTACACATATATAAACATTCTCACACACACACACACACACACACCCTAATTAACTAACACTTATTAAATGAAGGCTGTTGAGAGCTTCAATTAAGAGACCGCATTATTACACCCCACATACACACACACTCTCTCTCTCTCACTCATTGACTGTGGCATGACATTACAGTGTAACCATGCTCTTTTCTGTGCACACTATAAACACTCATTATAGTATGGTCACTAATCTGAGTTGGACAGTGGAGCAGCAGTGATGACAAATCTGGGTGTGGTCCAACCTGTAATAATGGTGGGTGTAACTGCTGTGTGTGTGTGTGTGTGTGTGTGTGTGTGTGTGTGTGTGTGATTATTTCTCGTCCAGGTTGTATAATTGTAATCTAACAGAGGAAAGTTGTGCAGCTCTGTCCTCAGTTCTCAATTCAAACTCCTCCAGTC
>JAUZSU010033427.1:0-10339 GCA_034780255.1 Parotocinclus maculicauda | reverse complement strand
CATACAGGCAGGGGCCGGGTCAGGACTCCATACAGGCAGGGGCCGGGTTATGACTCCATACAGGCAGGGGCCGGGTTATGACTCCACACAGGCCGCGGCCGGGTCGGGACTCCACACAGGCAGCGGCCGGGTGGGGCCTCCACACCGGCAGCGGCGGGGTCGGGACTCCACACAGGCAGCGGCCGGGTCGGGACTCCATACAGGCAGCGGCCGGGTTAGGACTCTTTTGAAAGATGTGAAACTAGCAGGCACAGGCAGGTGTCCATTACAGGGCCCAACACGCCAGTCCAGTCCACTAACCGGCCACTTCACATCAGTTTCCTGTTCTTAACTGACAGCAGGAGTACCCGGTGTGATCCTCTGCTCCTGTAGCCCAACTGTTTCAAGGTTGGAGGCGTCAGAATTCAGAAATGCTCTTCCTCAGACCTGGGTTGTAACGAGCGCCTGTCAGAGTTACATTTTCCTCACTGGGGACAATCAGGCGTCCCTGGACATCTCAGACCAGCCGCTCAAATCTTGGCCCGGTCGGTGAGTAGACGTCGTAATAAATAAAAAGGTTCTCTTTGAATTTAAAACGTCTAATGGAGCTGAGGCATGCGCATGCGTACCGCTTTTCGGAGAGGTGTAGCGTGACTGCAGTCTGCGTGGGGCGCCAAGATCGCGCTGACAGTCAGCCAAAGAAACTACACACACACAGTCTTGGTAAAGGTGCATTTCGGGGTCTTCCCTCAGACATCTTAGCATTTGGTCCTCATAATGATATGAAAACTGGCCTTGAATGAAAGGAAAGTGGAAGTGAAACAGCGTTTATCAGCCGACTCTGATGTGACATGTGTAAATCAGAACAAGAAAAACGATTTAGAAAGAACCTCTAATGTCCGTTTAATAGCAAACCCATGACTGGCTCCGTGCTCGAGCTGATAAATGTTCTCTTTGACTCTGACGTTTTCCTGGCCACAGGTACGACTGCGGTTGTTAGATTTATGCACTGTAGCTGCAGAAGACAGACAGATTGTCAGCCTGGCTTGGACAGGGTACACCAGGTTGCTAAATATTAGTGTTCCTGAGAAAAGAGGCGGGACAACCCGGAAGGCTGTGTATCGGGAGCTTTATTAGCGGTCGCAGGATACGAGGAAGCTCCCCAAATAACGCGGCGTTCTCCTAAAGGTACTCAAACACTCATTATCACACCCCGAGATCCTCAGAAGTAGAGACGATATCGGAAATTTCCACTTGACAAAACTCAACGTGACAGTTTAGGCCAGACTTTTTGCATTGCTTGTTTCGCGGATCCGCCGACAATCATATTTAAAGAATACAAAAAATATACATATATTTTTTTGGTATTTCTCGGATTCGCCGCAGCACCAATGGTTGAAATTAAAAAAATAAATAAATATATATATATATATATATATACTAACATACTTTACCTGACCACGACCTGTTCACCTGTTCAAGTGTTTAAGATCAAAATTGAATCTGTGCAATCCAGCGTGTCAGATTACCCGACCTGAGACCCAAAAGCCCGATCCTCCACCCTAAAACACGAGCGCCCGCTATATAAAGCACATTGTTTATATGTACGGCTTCGAGAAGAGCATTTCTTTAGCGTTGCTGCATGCTCCTCTTTCTTTCCGTTAATAACGTCTCAGTAGCCTGTTGCTCAGGGGAAGCCGGATGGAGCGGGTCGGTCATCTGGGTCATATGGCAGCATTCTGTGCTCCAGTGCTGTCGTTATGTTTCCTGTACTGCCCCAGGCCCTTACAAGTCCATTACACGGCCACTTCACGCAAATAACATTCCTAAAACCATTCAGGGTTCAGCGGAACAAAACCGTGCCGCACGTCGCCCCCTGGGTCCTGACTGACCCTTTCCGACCTTCACCGTCTCTCTGTGCTCTGGAAGTCAAATGTGCACGATTTAGCTAACGATTCACCAACTCCATCCAAAGGACCCTATGGACCAGAACGGCGAAAGCCAAGTTTAGCAAACGAGAGATGTTATGTAACCTTGGATGTTAGGGTCCTGTGGTCGGCGCCGAATGGCGACGGGCTAAAGAAAACGGGCCGTGCTCGGACTACGCACTTTTTTTAATGGATTACTTAATTACATCGACATCCACGTATCAGGGTCCATTAATTAATAATTGACCGATTGCGCCCAAAAACCACTGGTAACTCCCGGGCAGAGTGTGCACTCACCCATTTAATTAGGGCTAAAATCACTTTTCCGTTGCGAAATCGTCCACCTGATGCCTGATGCAGCAAACAATAATGGGAGAACAGAGTGCAAAGGCGTTTTTTTTGTTTTTTTTTAGAAGGACCCTGAACGAGACTCTTCTGAGAGCAGGACGCGACCTTGTTCTACCGTCCGTCCCAAATTTTTAGGGGTAAGAGCCAGCTGCCGGTTCTGGCTTCAAACCCAGAACTTGAAGGTTGGGCGGTTTGGTTACGGGGCTCTGCAGTGCACCAACCAGGGAGACCTCCAAGACCTCCAAGACCTCCCCAACCAACGATAAGCGTTCGGTTCAAATTTACGGTCATTATAGGAGCTAAAGCTACGTTCTGTTACGACCGCGTGAATCCCAAAATGCTCGATGGGGTAGTAGGAAAGACAAAAAGAAAGATCAGCCAGATGAACCAGGGAGAATATACAGGCAACAAAGCAGTACTACTTACAATAGGACAGATACATAGACTTAAAATTACGGCTCACAGCTTGGTGCGAATAAGCAGAAGAAAATCAGCCACCCTAATCCGTAGAGGGCCTTTTGGAGTTGCTGTTGGGGCAGGAGAAAGGATCCCCCAACCAATCGCTCCTCCCTCAGACACGGCCTCAATCCCTGATTGCTTAATTAATTGCCCTTGGCCTAAAATCACTTGCCCCGAGTTATCGCTTTCCACTATTAAATCGGTTCAAGGGCGCAACATCTCACTGGCTTGGATACTTTAGAGACATGCGTTGACCTAACGAGTCTTTGAAGTGTGTAAGGAAAGTTGACACACTTAGTGGCCAGGCTGGGACTCGAACCCAGGACCGGCGTTGGCCTAGTAATAATTGTATTTTCATCAGATTCGTTTCTTGACCGTATTTATCGGTAAATAATCAATTTAGGCCCAGCTTTAGATCATGTTAGCTTATTGCACAGGAAATAGGAAAAGGTTTTGCAGCAGATAAATAAATAAATAAATAAATAAATAAAACAACATTTCGACATGTACCCCGTACAGTCGCTCACATGCCTGCTGATTTCAGAGCCGAATAGAAGCCGTAGAAGCAGAACTATTTGGCCTCGCCAGTCGCTCCCAAACTGACACACACAATCACAATAAGAAAAAATTAACAACCCCCCCTCCAAAAAAAGAGTTGAATCAAAGCATAGTAAGACAATGAATGTCAGCGAACGATTCGGAACATTTTCTTCAGATGAGCTGGTTTGTGGCGTTCTCAGGAATTCGAACCATGATTCATGGTGTATGAAAAATCCCTGAGAAATCGGACTTGTTTATAATGGATAAAGTCTGTTTCTCTGGAAGGCTTCCTTTCTATATTTATAAAGCTCCTGCTCACACGAGGTCGTACGTATAATATAATATATATAATAATAATAATAATCCGAGTTGTTTTTGTTATTAAAATACACAGTCCTGTATTTTCTATAAGCACGTGTTGGAACTAGCTTACTTAAGCACTTGAGCTCTATTTAGAGAGACCGCTTAACCCAACGCATGTCTTTGGATTGTGGGGCGATGAGAGAACATACAAAACTCCACACAGGCCCAGGGTTTGGTGTCGAACCGTGGATCCGTGGAGCTCGATCAGCTACAGCGCCGGGACGGTCGGTTCTGAACGCCGACCGAAACGAGATCCAGTGACGCCTCAGAGTCTCCTTCGTCCGATCCCAGCCCGTCCCCTCAGCCCTCCGGCCCACCCAAAGGGCGTTCGTCTCCAAACTGAAGCACCCCACATCCGATCACGACAGGAAAAGAGGAACCGCAAAAAAACCCACAGAATAGCGAAGGGCGTCGGAAGTATTTACCCGATGCAAGCTCCGAATCAAGACTCGCAATTTTTCCCACAGCCCACAGCTCATTAAGGCTACGGGTCAGATTTTTTGGACACAGCTTTACCGCTTGGCCGGTTCGTCCTCGCGCAAAGCGAGCAGTCCGCACACACCAAAGCGCACACGCTCACGCCGCTCTGAGACGACCAGAATCGGCTTACCTGTGCTGTTCCTCTCTGTCCCTCTCTGTCCTGAAGAGTGTACCGCGTGGGGACTCGCGCGAGCAAGGCGATACTCAATCTCAGCCGACAAGACATTCTGATTGGTCGAGAGCGTGGGAGAACCGGCCCACCTGTACCTTTACTAAGAAAGAGACTGGCATGTTCTCAGAGGGCGGGGAATAATTACATTTAATCCTATTGTGAGGGGAAATGCCAGGGTTCGATTTCTTTATAAACCTTAAAACGACCATTTCTGAGGGTTTCCTTGTCGTCTTTGCGTGGTGATGGAGTTACGCCTTCTGTCTACAGAACGCTGCCTTGTTAAAATATTTCTTTTTCTTGACAGACCGAACGTGTGCAGCGGTTAAATCTCGTGGTTAAATCTCCACACTTGGAAACAGCTAAACACAAACTGCACGACTTGTTCTTTAATGTGTAATTTTACACCTCGTCCTCCGTCAGACAATAACCTGCCCTTTCCTAGGACTCGGATAGTTTCTGTGTAGTCAGAAAACAATGAAAGGATTGGGTTACAGTTGTCAAAACAGTAGCGATCACACTGGATGTGGGTCCTGCGGGATCGAACGTCCTCAGAGCAGCCATCCTGGATCAGTTCTGCAACTTTTCAGAAGGGATTTTGTGCAAGTTTTACCGATCATTTAGCAAACTTACAATTAATACAGTCTTACAATTAAGGGCCTTGCTCAGGGACCCAACTGTGCAGAGGTGGGATTTGAACCCTTAACCTTCTGGTCCATTCAGGTCCAGAGTTCAGTACCTTAACCGCTAGGTGGTCGCAGTTTTGTTAATACAATCTTACAATCCAAGCAATTGTGGGATAAGGGCCTTGCTCAGGGACCTGACTGTGGCAGAGGTGGGATTTGAACCCTGGACCTTCTGGTCCAAATATAGTCCAGTAGCTTAACCACTTGGCCAACACGAACATTTACATTTTATTTACCAAACATCCTTATCCAGAGCGATGTACAACTGAAACCACCTTACAATTTAAGCAATGGCGGATTAAGGGCCTTGCTCAGGGACCCAGCTGAGGCAGCTTGGCAGAGGTGGGATTTGGACCCTGGACCTTCAGGTCCATTCAGGTCCAGAGCCCAGTACCTTAACCGCTAGGTGGTCGCAGTTTTGTTAATACAATCTTACAAACCAAGCAATTGTGGGATAAGGGCCTTGCTCAGGGGCCCGACTGTGCAGAGGTGGGATTTGAACCCTGGACCTTCTATAGCCCAGTCCCTTAACCATTAGGCCACCACAGTCCCATTGATCCAAGATCACTTTATTTGGCGCTCGGGCCGTCTTCCAGACACGATGGCGTACAATTGCGCCCCCTGGTGCACAAAGAATGTAATTGCATTAGGTGACGTAGTAACCGATGGGCATCGTCCCATTTTTGCATCGTTGCGCCCCATGTTGGGTGCAGGTAGAAGCCCTGTATTGGACGCCAGGCCAGGGTAGAATTAAGGAGTTTAATTTGGAGTTCTGTTTCTCTCTCTGCTCATTCAGAAACTGAGTACGAGCAAAAAAGAAATCCAGACTTTATTTGTTTATAACGTTTTACCACTAATAGCTATTTGTATCCATTAAACTAAGTGAAGTAAAGTGGGACATAATAGTTTATACTACTTTTGGGATATGAAATATGGATACAGTTTGTGTTCTCGACTGGCGAGTGAACCAAACACAACACGGTATGAGATGCCATTGTGTAGCGGCTCCCGGGGCCGTTCCACGCGCCCGTCCAAAGTCAAACAAAGGCGCGACGCTGTAAATTCTACTTCAGGCCCGGACGAGCGCTGCTCGGGGATTCCTGGAAGGCTAGAACTGGCACGGGGTTGATTTCCCTGCCACGTTTTGGCCAAACTCCCCGCATGCCAAAATGACTCATTTAAAGCAGCGGCGCTCGGCCTCGTTATTTTATTACACGCTCTCGGAACGCCGTAATTGTCATTTAAGGACGCTGTGGTTTAACGCGCTTTCAATAACGCACGGTCAAACCGGATTTGTTAACTAACGCGAGGGCTCCTCGGGCTTTGTTTTGCCCGCAGGCACGCTCGCCTCGTGGAGCCCGTCTGCCACGCTGTAACCCAATCTAACCCTTTTAATGTGGTTTTACAATTAGAGAATGCATGTTCCTGTGGCCTGTCTACCAAACCTCTGCGCCCCACTTAAAAACCGTTCACGGGAACCGTCGTCTACTGTACCTCCAGGTTCACCCTGTGTAGGGTGGTCGTGTGTGTGTGTGTGGGGGAGGGATGTCCAGGTATTTGGGACCTAATTGCCCGAATCGGCCTGTCCTTTAAATATCTCTTTGCAAACAAACACACGACCGGCTAGAGGTCAGGTTTGCGTGTGCTGGCCACCCTGCTTACCGTATTTCCCCAAACCGCACGCTCCGCTTACAGAACGCTCATTAGCATTAGTTCCCACATGTAAGCCATTAAAACAAAGTCAACGAAAGACTCGAGACTTAGGTTTATTTGTGCCCCGGACTCCTAAGGATCACCTGCAAAACAGTTAACGATGGCAAAAGTAGGCTAACGGTTTTAAATCGCTTTTTTCCTGGGCGTCCCGGAACCCTTTTTGGGCCTAGGGGGGTAGCAGGGTCAGGAATCGTTCCTCAGTCGTTCCGGAGTCACTTTTTGCCGGAAGGTGCTGTCAATCTTGAAGCATATTGTGTGTGAATATGAACAAGGCCTGTTTGAATTGAAGGCGAGTGCCATAGATAATCACAGCCTTATTGTAATTATTTATCATATTATTAATATTGAGAAATTTCTTTTTTTATATCACGCACCCCTAGCAGTCGCTAGTGACCAGGCCGCTTAGGGTGCCAGTCAGGGTGCCAGCCGGTCAGACTGTCAGGCCTCCCTGCCACCTTAAGTTTGCTTTGCCACAAGCTTGTCACAAACCTAATCAATAACAATAACCAATATACATTTTATTCAAAGAGGAGTCTGGGTTCCTAATTCGGTGCCCGTATGCACCTCCGAGTGGTTTCGTGCCACCTTTGCCACCGCGTGCTCGACTCGCCTCCCTTTGTAAAGCAGTTTTATGACAGTTTCCGTTGTTAAAAACGCTCTAGTGCAAGTAGAAGCTTGAAGGGAAACAAAACAAAGCTGCTGGGTCCGGTGGCCACCGAGCACCGGTCGTACAAAAGGGCGCAAGACTCCAAAACGGCGGAGAGAAAAAGCAAACAAGGCACCGACTGGTTGAGCACCGATGACCAGACCAGGTTAAGTACCATTTGCGAGGACAAGGATTTGGAAAACTGATGGGTATCGTTCCAAAATCGACGGGGTCGAGAAATGACATAAAAACGAAATAATGGTGCGATTGTTATCCCGATTTGGCACAAAAACAAAAGTACAGAAGTCCTCGAGGACTAAAGATGATCAGAGGAACTCCAGTTTATCACCAAATGCTCCTCAGAGAAAGTTTGGAAGGGATTTTTGTACAGTATTTCTTTCTCTACCGAGCATTAAATCATTAAACGATTCCGAATCTGGAGGAATTTCAGTCCTAAGAAGCCTGAACTGGAACAGGGTGATCTCTCTCCGCTCCCTCAGACGACACCGCACCGAGAACCGTCGTTCATCAACAGCTGATAGGAGCACCGTGCAAGGACGTTATGTTCACTGGTATAGAAAGCGATCGTGAATGGACCATCATGAAATATCACCCAATTTTTTAAGCGGTGTGTATGCTTGGCTCACTCAGCGCTCAGGAGGGGGCAGGAGTGCCGCCTGTGCCACCCAATGAACTAGAACCCTCCACCACACACACGTCTACAAGCCCTTAAATGTGCAGCCAGTGCGTTTGAAGAGCATTTTTTACAGTTAAATAAACAGCCTAATCAAAACCCAGGCTCTTTATCCTGAGAACAGTGTGGAAAAAGATAAAAGTGCTTTGTGTGTGTGTGTGTGTGTGTGTGTGTGTGCGTGCGCAATTTTCGGAGGCTTTTACCCATTTGTTTCATGGCACAAATCACAAACGGGACAGAAGATTATATGAGTTTTTTCCCCCCCAGAGCTGCGACTGTACTGAAGGCCACTTCACTTTCCGGGATGGTTTTCCGAGCAAAGTTCTGGCACTTACAGATTTGCCCGTGCGCTTCTCCAGCGGTGGCGCCCTCAAAGGTGGGGTGGCGGTTTTTGTTCTCGGATGCCTAGAGGTTGAGGGGGGGGTGCCCTTAAGGTTTGGATCACCGGACAAGGTTTAGACGCGGACTGATTATTGACCCCCGATTGCGTTGCAATAGGTTTAAGTAAACTGGCATTTGTAAAGGGCAGCGCACTGGCATCGTGGTGCCACACTGCTCCGAAAGCCCTGGTACTTCTGGTGTCACTGCCCGTTTTGTGCGGTTTGCATGTTCTCCCAACGTCCGAGTAAATTTCCTCCTTCTTTTTATAACTGTTCTTAGTCTTTAAGCAACTTCTTCTCCATTTTGAGACAGAAATATAAAAAATTAAGGGTTGGAACTATGCTTATGATAAACGATGGGGAGTCTCCTGGACTGATTTGTCAAATAAATGACGAAACGATCCATGAATTCAATTAAAGTCTGATTCACACTGGTCTTAGATCAGACCCTCTCCTTAGACGGAATTAAATAAAGTCGTAAAAATATGCGCTCTTTATTTTAATCACGCTATTATTATGTCTTCGGACCCGTTCCTCTCGGTCCCTCTGTTTAAAAAAGTCTTTAAAAAGAGGTGCCCATACAACCCTAAAAATGTCATCGTGTCCAATTTAAGCTGCAAGTCCACTAGGGCTGGACAGGACTCTCGAGATTCTGGATTTGGGAAAATGATTTCCTCGGAGAATGTCCGACTGCCTTGTTTTCTGAGTGCCCCGATTAACGCGGGCGGCGGCGGCGCTAAGCGTTGCCTTGTTTGCACTGTCCGATGAGCCGTGAAGCTGGCACACGGGGCTCTACCCAAACACCGAGTACGGAACCGAGGGAACGGAGAAAAGAGAAAACCCCATGCCGAGACGTCTCAGCTGTTTACGAATTTCTTTTCCTTCCTCTAATCTCTCAGCGCTAACGTTGGGAAGCTATTTTAGCAGGGAAATAACATGCTTAAGCTATTTGCTTTTAAAATAAGCTCATGTAGAGAATTGTTTCAGCACCAAAGGGTAGGCTTTAAACTAAAAAAAAACATCTATTAGTTCTTAATTATAGTAACTACTGCACAAAACCGTTAATGAGTGCAGACAGGGGTAAGAATTTAAGACTTGAGTTTTTATAGGACATAATGGTTTTAATTGGTCCATTTTGTGGACCATTTTTCCGGGACCGCCGCTTCGTCTCTTAACGAAGGCGTTTACAGCTTCAGATTTTACCGTTAAAATTAAAGCCGTAAAGTATTAAAAATCTCCATGCTTTTAGTAACGATTTGTTTCTTTATTTAAGTAAATAAAAATGCTTTTACGTTTCACGGATCTGATTCGCAAACTGATTTGAGTCCCTATAAACGTAAACCGAACGCAAACGGTCGTTTGTATTTAATATCAACGTTATAAATAACAGGATACTGGATCGCTTTATCGTTATTCTTAACAAATAAACGCTGAAAATCTTGGATAAGAAAAACGTTTATTGCATCTGCTGCACCTGAGAATTTTAAAGTTAAACAATTATTAGTGTTAAAGCGTAAAAAATACGCCAATTCGTAAAGCCCCACATTGAGAAGCATGTATTTTGGGGGTGTTACCGGACACCCTTTTTATTTAGGTATCGTGTTCTGAGGACATAAACAATATTTAAATCTTTAAGCTTGACAGAAAGGGATTTATTTATATCTATTTATACATATTTATGACTTTCAGAACGCCCAGCAATAGTATGTCTAATCTAATGGTGGCTAAATACTTTTGCACATTATTGTATGTGTGTGTGTGTGTGTGTATATATATATATATATACAAAACATCTAGGCCACCCATGGAGGTCGGGTCCATTTTTGAGTCTTGGTTCCTCCCAAGGTTCCTTTCTATATTCAGGGATTTTCCTTGCCACTGTCGCCTTAGGTTTGCTTCATTTAAGATTGGCCTTTTAAGATCATATAAGATTATAAAGCTGCTTTAAGACGAT
>JAUZSU010033426.1:0-21885 GCA_034780255.1 Parotocinclus maculicauda | reverse complement strand
TTTGATTTATTTTCTTCATTTATTTTGTAAAAAAAACTGTTGTATAAAAGCAATAGAACACTCGAGGTCGTGTGTTAATGCGAATAACATCACGGCTGTGATTTGATCTACGGCACTCGTCTTCGGCTCGTGCCTACGACCGAATCACAGCCGTGATGTTATTCGCGATAACACACTCCCTCTCGTGTATATATATATATAACTTTTTACCCTCCCTGTGATTTTTCCATTTTTCTTGCCATATATTTTTATTTGCTGCTCAAACGTTTTACTTTTTTTCTTTTATGCCCTTTCTTCTTAATTATATATTTCTTGCCAGCTCATTTTGTTTCTGTTTCTTTCTTTCTATTCTCTGTATCCCTCTTCTTTCCCAGAGCACAGATGATAGTGTTCCAGTGAAAGTAGTGTGAATTACAAGAAAGGCACTTTTGATTTGAAGTGCTCTTTGTACTACAACAACAGGGATGTCGTTTAAACGTTTTACTACGTAGCTGGAAAATTAATAATCCAAGCCCCCTTTTGTTAGAATCTCAACGTAGTGACTATAGCCTAATTGTCTAGAAGCTTAGTCTTATCAACAGGCGGATAAGTTGTCTTACAACATCCTTGTATGTACAGGTATGCACTAGTTAACAACCAAATTAAGTTCTGTGAAAAAATACGTTGACTAGACGTTACCATGGTCATGTAGTCTGTTTATACTACTGTAATGTAAATATTAAAAGAAAACGGTAAACGATAATAAATGCGTCAGAGATACTGCAAATTGTTATACACATGCTAAACCTTTTATTTTAAGAAATTAACTTTTGAAAATGGTAGTGTGGGACAATCAAATGAATACTACTTACAATATGATAATATATGGAAATAAATTTATAGTCATTATTACAGATAAGCAGCAGAAAGTAAACACAAACACAAGTAACTTACACAAAAAAGTTATATATTCATCCACTGTCTTCCACTTAATCCACACGGGGTTTGGTGCCAGCTGGCAGCTCTGGGCGTAATGGAAGGAACAACCCTATACGGGGCGCCAATCCATCGTACGGCGCACACAGTCACACACTAAGGCCCACTTTGGAGACACAGATTAACCTAACACGCATGTTTTTGCACTGTGGGAGGAAACCGGAGTACCCAGAGTTTACTCCTGGCACTAGAGACTTTAAGGGTCTCATTTGAGTGTGTGTGTGTGTGTGTGTGTGTGTGTGTGTGTGTGTGGTGTGTGTGTGTGGAACACTTGGTGATACCCATAATACCAAGATACAAGCTTAATGTGACAATTGCATTAACTTCTGCTAATAGCATTAGCAGTGACTTTAACTAGTGGCTAAAGAACATGATGACGAACTTTTCACAAAGGTGTGGCGCTACAAAAAAAACCCCAGCAGCCTCCATTTTGACTGCAAACTCATTAATATTAATGGTGCCTGTTTTGACATCTGTTGTCATCGGTGCTAATGGGGTGGAGAGCAGAATACAACTGATATTCTCAGCTAATACCTTCCTACACAGAGGACAGATGTCAGAATGGTAATTAACAAATCCTCCGACACTTTTGCAAAATATCTTAAAATTCTCAGTGAAGGACTTGTGAAGCATCACATCCACGGCCCTGCTTAATATGTAATGCCAGTCAAGAGAAAAAGCAGTGCCACCAAATAATGAACACAAAGCTAGAGGGAGAGAGCGGGAGAGAGCGGGAGAGAGCGAGAGAGAGAAAGAGAGAGAAAGAGAGAAAGGGGAGAAAGAGAGAGAGAGAGAGAGAGAGAGAGAGAGAAAGAGAGAGACAGAATGAGAGACAGAGAGAGAGAGCAGAAATAGAAAATCTGGGTTTGATCACCGCCACTGACAAGCTTTGGTGTCTAATCTTTGATTTTTGAAACAAGGTGAAGGGTCTTAGCTGCATATTCAAAAGCAGAGCAGAGTGAATCCAGTGTCTGGATGTTCAAAAACGTCTAAAATAGCTTCTATATATTTTTTTTTTCATTATTAATTGGTATTGGTTTGGTCAGTCCATGGATCAAGTCCATCAAGTCATATTGGTTATTATGGCTGTTCAGGCTTTGAGTATATATATATATATAGTTGGGCAATTACTGCTTGTGCTTCTCACATATATTCTTATTATTCTTATTCTTGCCAACTTAATTTCATTTGATAATATACACCCATTCCTGCAATTCAGGTCATTTTAGGATGAAGAAAATAAAAAATTAGGGCTAGTAATTGGGTAAACATAATGGTGTCATTTCAAACTGGCATTTATAAAACCCGGAGAATTTAAGGAGCAACTCTGAGCAGATGATCACCTATTTGACAACAAATGCGTGACTTAAAACTTTACTCTGCAAAAAAATAGAAACCTCATGTTACCATGTCCAGAAGCAAAATCATCTTCTCTGTGCATGGAGGCATCTAAGATGGACAGTCACATGGTAGAAAAGTTCATTGTGGACAGACGAATCAGTATTTCAAGTCTTTATTGGAAAAATAGACATTGTGCGCTCCAGACCAAAGATGAAAAGTCTGTCTTGGTATGCAGCTGTGCCAGTGCCCTTCTCAAAGCTCATTTACACTTCTGAAATGGCAACATTAATGCAGAAAGGAACACTGATATTTTAGAGGCAACATGCTGCCTTCAAGACAACATCTTTTTCAGGAACATCTACAGATTTTTCATCCAAACAGTACAAAATCAACCCAAACCAGAAGTACTAAAAAATGCAAACCCCTTCCAATCTTTCTTTTCATTTTAATAATTTTCTGATGTGTTTGTCCCACCTTTTTGGGGTTGTATATATGTACATACACATATATTTTTAACAGTCATACAATGAATGCATTTATAGAATTGGCCATTCTCAAGGACCCAACACTGGCAGCCTGACAGAGGTAGGAACAAAACATGATTAAAGGGGCCTAAAATGCAGCAAATGTCTGAATGTATAAATTATTGAAGAATAATACAAATACATTGCAGTAAAATAAAAAAGACTCCCCATTTCGTGGACGAGCCTTCAGAGGTATTCTTCTGTTAATAAGAATGAAATATAATAAAATATTTAAGTGATGCTTAATAAATACTTTTTATTCAGCAGGATCTTGAAAGATATTTTATCTAAGGATTTTAAAATAATGAAAAATATAAAGAACAGTAATATTCTGTCTATCTGATGCAAAATGAAACTAATGTTAAAACTTACACTGCTCACAAAAATTTAATATTTAATTAGGGGATATTTCAAAATAAAATATCCCCTAATTTTTGCGAACAGTATATATTCACCAGGAAACACTGAGAGGCATAAAGCTGTCCTCCTGTGGGAGTGGCCAGCCTGATAATGCTAAAGCATTTTCTCCACAGCAAGAGAAAATGGGGTTGAGCCACTAATCTTATGCACACATTTTTCAGCCTGCATCTATTAAAAGAAAGCGTGGTGAGATTTATCGCTCGGGTTTAACGGTATGGTAAAATAGCGCATTAAGCAGATGATATCACAGTGTATGAAATGATTATGCACGCTTGCAGACAAAAAAGTGGAGGAGGCCAGCTTAATTAAATGTAAGGTCTTGGTTATACATCACTGATTCTTGTGCACGGGCCACTTAACCATACTGCATGCAAAGAGCTGAGCAATAGCGATTTTCCCCTGCTCTATCTCCTCGTTCTTCTTTATCTGAATAATTTGGGGGAGGAAAATCCTGGAGAAGGCAACGCTACGGTTTTTGGCTGTACACCTTAAATATAGTTTGCTGTGATGTTGGTTTTAGCCATTTTATTAAGGAAAATCTGTGTCAGCAGCATACTGCATATTACATTTAGAGTATAGTCCATATATTACTGTAAAAGTCAATGTGTGTATGCCCTCTTGTGAAAATTCCAGTGTCTAATCAGATTACGTCTGTAATCATTTACATATCTGCATGCCGACACAGAACTGCATGCCGAGTTTTGGGTGAGTATGTTTTTTTGCACTCGAACATTAGGAGATTGTTTATTTTATTATAGTTGTTTTTGCGCTGCATGTATTAAAAACAGCAGGTTTTGAGGAGCTTCCATGATGTAGAATGTCTGTGCGTGAGATAGATCCCTACTCCCTCATAAGCATCCCTACTCCCTTATTATTAGCAGTGTGCTATATAGAGAGAGGCTATTAAGTATCACTCAAAACACAACCGAAAGCATAGAGCTCAAATGCTTAATAAATGATAGCTTTTTTATTTACATTTACATAATTTAGCAGACACCCTTATCCAGAGCGACTTTCAACTGATATATTCTTACAATTCAAGCAATGGTGGGTTAAGGGCCTTGCTTAAGGACCCAACTGTGGCAGCTTAGCAGAGGTGGGATTTGAACCCAGGACCTTTGGGTCCAGAGTCCAGTGCCTTAACCGCTAGGCTACCACAGTCAAATATAAACACTATATGTTTCACTGGCAAAATGATCTCAACATGTTTCTGCCCTGAAATGTTGTTTACACAGTTCATGGCTTTGTTTTACCGATGGACTGATCAGTGCAGTTCTATGAAGCAGAAGGCAGCTGGTTAAGAAAGGCTTGCTGAGCAGTTTTGGTTTGTTAACTGAGTAGCTGGATGCAGGTATCATCTGGGACTTACGTGACAATACTTCATTTCAAGGGCATACAGGGACAGGATGATGCTAACTCTCTGATATCTTTAAACTAGCGCAGACTGTCCAAGTGACAGGCTAAAGATGAGCAGGCATAAAGAACCGAAATGAAAACGTCATCGCTTTCTGTCTGGCCAGTCGTCTCTCAAATTGCTCCTTGTTGAGGGAGCAGACCACTCAAATTTGAAATGATCTCCATTCATTTTCTGGGATAAACACCCTCCTCGGGACACTTCATCTGGAATCAAATCCTTACCATTCTAGTCCTGTGAGCCCCCATAGCTTTTTATTTAACAGCATCCCTTCTTGTAAAGTAGGAGCTGGGGAGAAGTGCAGAGGATATTACTGGAAATACCTTACATCAGCTCAAGTCTAGAGCAGCCCGAAAAGAAATAAAGTGCTGAAACGCCTGCATGCGACTATGTTTGTTTGCATGCTTATGTTATCATGTGCATTGTGCCAATTAAAATAAACACAACTTGAACCCGTAAACACAAGCAATGAAAAAAAGAGCTCAGTGGTTTCATTCTGTGGGGGAGATGTAGCAGAAGGCTGCTGATTTTATTCCTTTCAGCTGCCACAGGATTCTTGTGAAGAAGTAAGTTGCCCTCCTTTACAATCTCACTCTCCCTATGGCTTAACAGAGGCGTAATGCATAGTTTAATCTGACAGTTGCTAAAAAATGTTAAGCTTTGAATATATGCTGCCATCTCCACATTACATAATGCTGGACAATGAATATTTAGCTTTCTGAACTGGATTTTAATGAAATACATTAAAGACTTCAATGTTAAATATGAGATATAGTGTTAGACATTTGCTTTATTTATACTGTTTATATATAAACATTTAAGATTTGTGCCCGATAAGATGCCCTGGTAATGCCAGTGTTCAGCCTGACACTTTTTTCAGGAAGCAAAACTTTTCAAATGAAAATGCCGAAATGGTGTCCAGTGCAACCACTAAGCTTATGCATTTGCACGCTTTGGTCATAGACAAATGTGAGTCCTCTGGAGGTCTGACCTTTTGTGCACCTGCTCTTGTGAGTAGTTCATATGAATGTGAATGTGACAGTGATACAGTCATGGATAGATATCGTCTGTTTTGTCTTCAGTTCTAAATTGATCATTAAATCCAGTTTTCTCAGCTACCACCAAACAACAGTGTCAACTTTGAAAAAAATCTTCAGTTTCTTGTAAATCTAACTCCTGAAAAGGAAGCAGCATGATAAAACGGTAATACGGGTATGCACTGTTTAATGACTGCATTATGTTCCGTGAAACGGGTCGTTAATGGCCATTGATCGGACATAGTCAGACTACTGTAATGAAAGGGGTATTTACACAAGATAACCGGGTGCAAACGATACATAAGTGCATCACAGTTACCAGTAAAAACAAGGGGATTGCTACCATGTACACAGCATCAGAAGCTGTTACACATATCACCCGCTCAGGAAGCACACAAACTCCTTGTTCTCCAGTTGCAAGCAAAAATTTATGATTACACACAATAAAAGTAAAATGTAACACACATGATGGAATATATAAATTAATAAACATACATCTCTGGCTGCACATAACCAAGAGGAAAGATGCTATTAATGAAGAAACAATCTTCAGAGCAGGGTAAATCACATTTTAAACACTTTAAACCCTTAAGTAGAGAGTCACAGCAGTAAAATGATCGGAGCTTGGCACTTTATGGTGTATGTACATTAAACCAGCATGCCCCTTGTAGCATTAAGCAGAGTACAACTTATTACTCATCATTTTCGGCACTCGATACACTTTCTGGAACTAAATAACAGCAAGAACCATGGTATCATTGTATTTTTATTATTAATTTTTTTTTCAGAGTTGCAAAGTTAAATAAGCACAGTATCTTTCTATGGTATCAAAAATGGTATCAAATTTCAGTATTGTATTACAGTATTGTATCAAAGTTGAAATTCTCTGTATCATGACAACACTAGTTCCTACTCATGAATATAGTTAAAATGTAAAGAAAACATTAACGTGTGACATAAATAATATATATGACAGTAAACCAAGTTGAACAGCTCTTTATGGGACAGCATTGGCGTTAAAAGCCAGATTTGTATTTCCTGTTATAATTGTTAAGACGAATGGGCATTGATCACGTAGTCATTAAACGATGGTTACCAATAAATTGATTGGAGTTTTCAAAATGCTGTTTGATTTCACAGCACTGATGAGGCTGAACATTCTCAGCAGATTCCAGCTGTCAGCATAATGTACCATCTGTCTCATCCATTGGTGTGTTCTGCCTTGCCAGGGGCTTTCACCTTCTGGAATTCAAAGTTCCTTCAATATAGGGAACTGGGCCTGTGGTAGCACAGGCATGACAGAAAAGCTGCCTAAACAATAAATAACTAAGGATTGATCTTTTTGCAAACTGGTGTAGCTCTTTACAACACCCAACAAGTTAAAACACTGATCATTGTTTATTTTAATTTAGAATGTGTTGGACCATGCCAAATACATCATCCATGTAAACAGTACAATAATGAGGACCAGACTACTGACAGTTCCTTCAGAAAAGGTAACAAGTATTAACATTAGCTTGTTTCCTCAAAAACACCTACACATGAATTCTGTTTTCTAACACTGACAAAATGCCAGAGCCAGAGACAGCCAAAGACAGCTGTGTGGTGATGTTGATTTACCATTAAGCTGAAACAATCCTTAAAAAGTGCAGTGCTAAGCTAATTTTAGCTCACAAAGTTTTAATCAGATGTATTACAAATGTGATTGCATTACTTGGATAGTAGATTCCCTTTGGTGGTATTCACTCTGAGCATTCCTTGCAAAGCAATAAAAAGTGCTTTATTGGAACTAAAAAACTCAAACTCAAAGCTGAAACAGGGGTTACGGTTTTTAGCCCTTGGTAGTCTGGGGCTAAGTTGATCGTTTTGATTTCATTTGTATATAAAACTGTTTAAAATGTTTGAATTGTACGTGGCTAGCCATATGTTTTAGGACAAACAATATCACTTATTACATTTATTCATTTATTTAGGCAGCATGCACCCACCAATCACCTCATTGTTTCCACACTCATTGTTTATTTGATCAGTTCCACTTACTAAATAGTAGCACTTTTTTTAGTTCTAAGTTTACAGACTGTCGTCCATCTGTTTGGAAAAAATAGGGGATAGATCAATTTGAAATATCCCCTTTTTTGTGGTGGATCATCTTTAGCACTGCACTGACATTGACATGGTGGTGGGGTTGTGTTGTGCTGATACGACTGGATCAGACACAGCAGCGCTTCTGGAGTTTTAAACACTTCATTGTCACTGCTGGACCGGAAATAGTCCATTAACCAAAGATTTCCAGCAGCACTGCTGTGTCTGATCCACTCGTAGGTGAACAACACACATTAACATAACGCCACCACATCAGTATCGCTGCAATACTGAGAATGATCCATCACCCAAATAGTACCTGATATGTGCTGATCCTGTGAGGGTCCTGATCATTCGAGAAAAGAGCAAAGGCTCTGGTTGTTTGTTTATTTGGTTTCATTATTGTTTTTATCAGCATCAATGACCATTTCGGTTCACACACAAGGGGACAACTATTAAAAAAAAAGTTATTTCAAGACTAGTCATATATATAAACACACTCAAGTCAATGGAAATTTAGTGTAATAAGTTAACCTAACACATGACTTTGAACTGTGAGAGTAAACTGGAGTACCTGACCTGGAGTAAACCCATGCAGACACAGGGAGGACATACAGGCTCTGTACTGAGGTGACCCAGGCCTCTCCACCATGTGACTGAACCCAGTGGTACCCACCGAACCTCCATACTGCCCAAGGCATTGTCCACTTCAATCAACAGCCTGTTTCACAGATTATAATGAGGATGTTTAATTTCTTATACCTGTATACAGAAAGGAGGTAGGGATTTCCTCATGTGAAATACAATCTCTATGCTTTTGCTATCCCAGTATTCATAATTCGAAACATTTTCCAGAGGTTGACTGTGTGTACAGTTACAATTGATGTTCACTTGTTTTTTTTAGCCAGAAAATAGCCATGTTGTTTAGAATGATGCAATTTTTGACATATTGGGTGGAAAATTTGATCGTGACCTTTCAAAGATTAAAGACATTGCTAGGTCTATGGTGAACAGACCCATCCTGGTTTAGCTGGAACAGACGTAGGCTATAAAGTTCCGATCCATTTTTTGTCCGCATGCTTTATGGTCTCTGTGTCTCTGTCGAGAAAGTTCCTGCACAGTCACTGTCAGAATGATCTCTTTTTTATCTACAGACCTGAGAAAAGCCTAAGGAACTGTGCATATCAGTGCTAATCATGAAATAAAATTGTTATCCTAGGAGACTCTCATAAAGTTCCACGTTAAATTGCTCATAGAGCCCAGTTAGATGCGTCGAATCCAAATGTAGCTGTGCAATTCTCAGTAGATTAGGTCTGACACCTCACAATAAACCAACTAGCTCTTAGTTAATCATTGCCTTGCCCTGAGGCAAAAACATCTTTGCTCTTCAACAGCACATTTCAAGTTATTTCCCCGGTAAGCATCTCTTGCACACTAATGAATGCCCTCCCTCACTGATATCCACAATGTCATTACAGCAGCACTGAAAGGATTAAGAGCACCGCACTGCCACCCAAAGACATTCTGTGTCTGGCTGCCGTCTGGTTCTTCATCACCCAGAGCTACAGCGCACGGACAAATGTATTGGGATGTGATTCTTAATCACTGAATTCAGGTGTTTAATTCATTCCCATTGTCACATATACATGTATATAATCAAGCACCTGGAGTTTGCTTTTACAAACATACATTAAAGAACCAATGCAACAAGTCGGTACGTGGAATTCTTTACCTCATAGATATTCCATGCTCGACTCTTTGAGGGGTAACATAAAAAAAACTGTAAGTCTTAAAGAACCACAGCAATGCACTCGCTGAGCACTGAAGCGAATAGTGCTAAAGAGTCACCGCTGCTCTGCTGACCAAATTAATGCACAGTTCCAAACCCCCTCTGGCTTTAACAGTACAAAAACCGTGTAACAAAAGTTTCATGGCATGGGTTCCATGGCCAAGAAGATGTGTGTCAACATTACATCGCACAGTGGCAGATAAAGTGGTGTAAATCACATCACCACTGGACTGGAGCAGTGGAAATGTGTTCTGTGGAGTGACAAGTTGCGCTTCTCTATCTGGTGGTATAATGGATGAGTTGAATGTCAGGTGAACATTGTGCCAACTGTAAAGTTAGGTGGAGGAGGGTTAATAGGGATGTATTTTATAGGCTGGACTAAGCCCTTTAGTTAAAAAGAAGGGAAAGCCTGATGCTTGATCATACCAAGCCATTTAGTACAATCATACAATCCAGCTCACACAAAGCAAGGTCCATAAAGACATGGTTGGGTAAATTTGGTAAGTACTTCATTAGAGAGAGCACAGAGACCTGACCTTAAACCCATCAAACATGTGTGAGATGTGAGCCAGCATTACCTTACAAATACTCAATAATTCCTACAGACACAGTCTAAATTCCTAAAGAAATCCTTCTCACAAGGGTGGAGACTGTTACAGATGCAAATTAATGCCTATGTTTTTAGGCATAGGATTCAGTCATAATAAGTCTCTCAGGTGTAATATGTAGGTGTCTCAGTATTATTTCTATATTGAAGATGCACTGAGCTTCTTACTTTCTGCTCAGAAACCTGTGTGAAAGTACATTTTGTGGGCTGTAACTCGTTAATTAAAATTTAATATAACTTGGAAAAATGCTAGGGCACATTCTTAAACAATCACCATTGTTTTAGCCCAGAAGTCCATGTGGCTCAGAGGTAAGAGCCAGATCCTCTGATAGTCCCTCAGCGCTGCAATAGCGATCCCTGCTGGCTCTGCCGTGAACTGGTTTCCCATTCAGGACACACTTAACTCTTTGTCCTATGCTACGCTAATTGAGTCCCTGCAGCCTTGACCAGGAGAAAGAGCTTACAGGTTGAAAAAGTATTCTAATGGCATATTGCAGCTTTTCACAGTTATCTGTTCCGATATGAGATGATATGAGTTCTGACATGAACTCTCGTTTGCTTTATAGTCTGAGCTTTTTACATTTATGTATTTAAACATTTCTAATTTTCTGCTTTCGTATCCTCTGTGTATATAACTTTATGTCTGTAGTTGTAATTAATAGTTTTCCTTTTGGAACACATTTAACAGGTGTTTCCATAGTCTTACAGTCTTTTGTGCTACTGCAGTGTAAATATAAAGGGTATTTTTATAAGAAAGTTGAGTACAAACTGGAGATGCACCGACTGCAATTTCCAGCCGATTCTGATTTATGATTTTTTTTTATGTATCACAGCACACAAAAACAATTGCTAAAAAAAGATAGAAGGGGCTGTTGGATTGCACCTCTTTCCAGTCTCTCACTAGCTTTCATAGGCAATGGCCTCTTCAGTTATATGCCACTAATCGGTCAATCACTGGTCACACCCGATCACACTGAAAATTGGCCAATACTGTTTACCGGTCGGTCGATCAGTCCATTTCTAGTACAATGATAAGTGTGTCAGAAATATAGCAGAAAACTTAAGTGAAACACTAGAGTTAACATTCACACATTGTATAACCTAAATATAAATGTGCACAATGGAATATAAACACAAATAAGTCTACTTTGCTGGCTGCACACAACCAAGAGAGAATGAGTTCATTTGGATACACTAATTTCCAGAACAGGCAAATCAGCCTTTAAGCACTTTACACCTTTAAGACGGTAAAGATAGCATGGTGCTACTAATAGGATATCACAGCTGTCAAATAAACGGTGCTCGGGTCTTCCAGCTATATAAAGGTGAATCTGGTATGGTGCTTGTACTGTTAAGTAGATTACAAACTTTAAATTTTTCCATATCATGTCTCATTTTCCGTCCTTGTCCTAAAAGTGTCAACAGAGATTTTATGCTTATGAACACACTTATACCAAAGTAAATTTATTCATATATTATCTTCCACTTAATCTCCATGGGATCTCGGCCCAGCTTGCGCCCATCCGGCAACTCTGGGCGCAGCGGCAGGAACAATTCTAGATTCAACGCCAATCCATCGTAGGGCACACACACACACACACACACTAAAGGCCACTTTTAGAGACACCAATTAACCTAACACACACCTATTTGGACTGTGGGACGAAACCAAAGTACCTGGAGTAAACCCACGCAGACATGGGGAAGACATGCAGACTATACACAGAAAGGACCCAGGCCACTCCACCCTGGGATTGAACCCAGGACCTTCTTGCTGTGAGGCAGCGGTGCTAACCACTCAGCCACCGTGCTGCCCAAAGTAAATTAGTATTTATAAAATTAAATTACATTTTACAAATAAAACATTAAATTATGACATAAATAGATATGCATAACTTTAAAAAATTGTAATTTTACAACTGAATGTCCAGGGTTAAAAGATGCAGTCAGAGTTAAATTTTAACATATTTTTATTATCTATGACATTTTGTTACGATTGATGGTCGTAAAGAGATAGACATAAATTTTTTGAAACTTATATTTACAATACTTTTAGTGGTACTTTAGTAGTAACTTTTCAAATCATTGTATGTTCAGGATTATTCTCTACATGTTTCTGTAAATATTTAAATAAACTCTGGACAGCTACGTTTTCCTCTCGACAAGATTTCATGCCTGCATCCTAGTACCTTGGCCTTTGATGTGACAGGGTGCGGCGTCCCTGCAGATGGCCAAACTGATTCTCCTTCCTAGGATTCCTCTGATCTATCAGCCCTCAATACCACTGCCTTGGCATCGATAAATACCCAGCGTGAAGAACCCAGGATGCACCTGGCCTTGTGTTGATAAAGGAGCAGTCAGGAAGTCCCAGCATGCAGCAGGAGAAAGCCTAGAGAAAAGCAAGATGACAGTGAGTAAATGTGAGCAGTCTGGCAGACCAGGATGCAGCCTTGATGTGTCCCGTCCATCTCAAGCCCATACCTCAAAGGATGGGCTTCATCTAACCCCCTCCTAGCTACTTCAAAATTAGACTGGGAGGATTGATTACACACCCTTTTGAGTCCAGCTGAGAGCAGAGAGAGGGCCTAGGCTTTTATCGAATCATTCAAACCCATCCCAACATGTCAGGGGAAGTTCATCAAAGTCATTCATTGGGGCCCCATGATTGCAATCTGCTCCGCGATCTCGACTTTCCGGCACTCCTGCAGGAGCAGTGTTGCCGGAGTTACCGCTCATCAATTAACTCACCTGCCAGCACCTACTTTAATCCTGTGGACACTGGAGTGGCTGAGGTGGATGAAGATGAGGAGGGATGAGTACAGGGAGGGAGAGGCTGCTTATGGATGAACCATCACTCACAGGATTTTTTTATAACAGCCTCCCTGATTGTGCTAGCCCTCAGGTTCATATCTAATGTGTTTTACGGTGTAATAATCATGGCAGACGCTGACTGCACATGAAGATTCCCCAGGAATGCATAAAGATGTCCATTCTCTCATAAAAAAAGTGATTGCTGGTCCTGGGTTTATCCAACGGAAAAGTAAGAGGGGGAATAACTGTGGGTCAGACAAGGAATAGATAATTGGATGGAGAATGGGCGTGCGTTATGCTTCGTTTACGATAATATCAAAATTATTGTTTTAACTATGTGCAAGGTGACATTGTCAAGTATATCACTGGCACTCTACTGAGCATGCACGGCCTAATTAAGCCTGAAATGAATGCAACAAGCAACCTGTAATTTATTATAAGATATATAACTTGATATAACAGTTATCAAGATAATTGAATTCTGGCTATGTTAAAGAACAATTTAAAGCTTTATTTTTTGTCAGTGAGTCTATATAAACAAAGTTTTAACTTCTACTTGTGTGTTTTTTAACATATTTTTTAGTAGTTTTACTTAAGTAAAGAACTTGTGTACTTGTACCACCTCTGGCCGCTGCTCCTTTGGATCAAGGGGAACCAGTTGAGGTGATCTGGGCATCTCACAATGATTTTCCCTACTCCAGGCATGTCTCTCTAGACTTATACCTCAAGAGGAGACCCAGGACCAGCTGAAGGGATTATATTTAACATTTGTTTTGGGCACATATGAAAAGGTTTGGTGTAACCTTCTCAGCCTGTTATTAAAAAGACCATGACCAGGAAAACTGAGACTGAGATCATACAGAAACAGCCCAAGCTTAGCAAAGCTCATGTCAATATGTCCAATACCCCGGTAACAGAGTTGGCTACTAGGGAATTCTTAATTGAATCATTATTTAGAGACAGTTCTGGTGGTGTTGCTTTCGTGATAAAATCTTGCACATGCCTCAGGCAATGACAAAGAGCTAAAACCGGCAAAACCGATTTCACAGTTTATACCTCTTACATCTGTTTACATAGATATGGATTTGTAACGCAGCCACACCTGCTCCAATTGCCCCGTATGTTATGAGATTACGCTTGCTTCTTGATCTCATAAAAGCACAACAAATCTGCTAAGGGTACTTCATTTTACACTTCTGTTAAAGGACAGCTCTGTGTTTGAATGCTGGATCTGAAGTTCTGCTCTCTCTATGGCCTTTTCCACAAAGGCTGGAACCAGATAAGCTTGTGTGAAGCCTACCAGGCACCTGTGTTCCCAGCACAGATGGAGCCGATGCTCTTCTTCAGTGCTGCGCCAGTGCCAGCCCTCACAAGTGCACTGAAGCTGCCCAAGACAAATCTGCATGCAAATGTCTTTGCTGAACAGAAATTTGCACATCAGCATATTCCTCACGTTCCGGTCTGACTTTTTGCACTTCCTGCTCATAAATACATAAATCAATCAATAAACAAACATAACCCCGGAAAGGATAAAGTGCATTTGCGGCAGAGAAAAATAAAAAGGAAGCCGGTGTGCTCAATATGTAAATTGATGGCTAGCTCTGTGAAAACAGAAGTGATTATGCATTGAAATGGCCTTCTGTCAGCTTTAGATGTGACTTATCTGAGCTCTTAATGCTTGACGATGCAGCCAGAAGCCATCATTGTTACATGCCATGCCAGCATTCCCTGAAATACCCAACATATCAGGTTTAAATTCGTGAAAGTGGGTATTGGGTGCACAGAGATGTTCAGATCTTATCTGTTGCTCCTTCCAAATGGCATGTGCACCCGGTTGTGCCATAGGCTCAGTGGAGTGGATGATCAGAGGCAACATAGGCAGGGTTGAGAAAATATGAGGCCTATTTTAAGCAATCAGATCTCACAGACATTTCATTAAAGGCATAGGTTAAGCAGTGCTGGAAGATTTCAGAAGTTTGATTTTAATCAGAACTTTGATATGTAAATTGTTTTTAGAAGATGCAAAGCAAAATGTTTGTACAAGCTTAGAAGGTCACCTTCCACATCATCTGTATATCTGAGAAGAGATTTATATTTGTGTGTTTTAAAAGTGTGCATAAGGCTTTTAACTCCTGCCAAGTTTAAGCACTAATGAAGACAAGAGGACATTCCATCCATTTATCCATCCATCCATCCATCCATTTTCTTCCGCTTAATCCACATGCGGTCGGGCCAGCCGGTGCAAGGGCAGGAACAACCCTAGATAAGGCGTCAATCCATCGTAGGGGACACAGACACACACACTAAGGACCACTTTAGAGACCAATTAACCTAACACGCATGTCTTTGGACTGTGGGAGGAAACCCGGAGTACCCGGAGTAAACCCATGCAGACACAGGGAGGACATGCAGACTCCACACAGAAAGGACCCATTAGGATTGTACCTGGGACCTTCTTGCTGTGAGGCAGCAGTGCTGCCCAGGGAGCCATGCTGCCCAGGTCATATTCAGAACAGGCATATATGAGTACAAGCACTGCTTACAAAAATTATGGGATATTTCATTATGAGAGGTATATATATGAAATGTATACATGAAATATCCCCTATTGTTTCTTATCCATTTTTTGTAAGCACTGTATATGTAAAGGTCTGTCTCTGGCTCTCCATGCTCAATCACATCATGTCTTGATAGCAAATCAGTTTTCTTAGGTCTTCTGAATAAGTCCCTTAAACACTCCAGTGCAAACAAAACTGTGCTGCCAGACTGATCTTTAAAATACTTCATCTCTACACACCAACTCACTTATGAGGATCTTTCGACATGGCCTTTTTAACATCACTTTCACAAAACACTTGGAGCCAGATCCTTTAGTGCCACAGCCCTGAGACCCTCAGGGAATGTACAAGCCTGATCTTATTTAAATCTCAAACCATCTGTTTACTCACTGGTTCCTGTCCCTTATGTAATCCCAATAGGCCACCTATTTCATTTTCTTTCTGCTTTTGTGTTCTTGTTTATCAAGATTGAGTCTCTAAAAGGTGCTATATACAGTATGATAAGTCAACTATTCTTCTTCTTCTTCTTCTTCTTCTTATTATTATTATAGTGGCATAACAGTCGGGCACTTATGATTTTTTACTCACTGAATCAGATCTGCTTTATCTGGTTTTATTTTAAGAGGTACAGACTAATGCATGTTTCAATTGACTCACTGCTGCAAAGGGAAAAAAACCCTAATTGTAGGTTTTCCGAGTAAAACCTGGCAACCACAGAGGTGTGAACTGCATAAAAATTAATTAAAAGAAAATCAAAGGAATGCCAGGAAAACATGAAAACATGTTTTACTGTATTCTTCATAGTATCATATTCTCTTTAATTTATTATAATCTATATTTTATTGTATTTTAATACATTTTTCATTTATTAAATTGTCTTTACTTATTATAATGTTCCTGTTTTGCGTCTGTCTATTTAAGCTTTTACTGTAAATGTATTAATAAACAAATTTTATTAATTTAGTTCTTGCATATATCAACTGGGTTGCACAAGCACCTTGAGTCCCTTTTTGAGTCTTGATTATCTCAAGGTTTCCTCTGGTCACATTTGGGGAGCTTTCTTTGCGACTGTTATCGTAGGCTTGCCGAGTTGGGACCGTGGGCCTTGAAAGTGGTACAGTTGGCTTAAGAAAATGTTCATGTAAAAAGTGCTTTATAAATAATCATGACTTGACTTGACTGGATAATGTTTCCCACACGGTCTCCTCACTGAATACTGTTCATAATGTGAAAAATACTTGTCGACATGGCAATTTGGGGACAATTTGCTGTGATACTGTTTTAAATAAAAAAGAATACTGTGTCCAGTGCATTCAATTATTTCCTCACCATATTTTACTACTAATTGTAGAATTTACATTGTATTAAGTAACCTGTGCTTTTGCCAGTGGTTCTCAAAGTGAGGGGGTGTGCCCCCTAGGGTTGGTGTGCCTCTATTACTAAGGCTAATTACTGTGATACATACAAACCTGTTCATTATACATAATAAATGTCACTTGTAATAAATCCACAGCAAAGATAATTTGGAATTAGGAAGTTGAAGTTCTGTAGTTCTGTCATTATTTCACTTCAGCACCACACAGCGCTCCTGCTACAGGTAAATGAGCTTCACGTCTTTTGAGCTTACATTTTTTTTCACAGCAGCCACAACCAGGAGCTCGGACCATTATTTAATTCTGAGTTAATTTTTCAGGAAATCAAAAGCATTTTTTACAAATGTATTTACCAAGGCCCATCAGAACCCAGCATCTGAGAGAAGATGGCTTATTAGTGACACTGCCAGTAGGAGCGCTGTGTGGCCCTAAAGTGAAGTAATACATGTGTGTGTGTTGTACCTCACATACAGATGAGTAAAACCTAGACTTCACTGATGGTATGTTTGTTTTTTTTGTTATCTCTTTCAACAAAGATCTGTTGTTTATACGGCCATAACTTAAAAAAGGAGGTCGCCTTAACAAAGACCAATCACTACACACAAGCATCAATACATCTGGATCAATGGCTAAAGGTTACTATGTGCTGAGATATGAACCTTTGTTGAAAAAGGACCTAAAAAACCTCTATACATCACGTTCTAAGTACTACAATCATTCTTAGTTCCTACAGGGAAAACGTGCAAGTAAGGGATTCTAAGAACTATGAAAACATTTCTCCACAGTGAAAGTGCCCCATCTATCTGAAACCCAGTCAGGTGTTGATTAAGGTAAATTCAACAAACATCATAATGGAAAAGGAACCGTACAAGAAAAGAAGAGTAAAAGAACATTTTAAAAAATTTGTAAGTGCAAGCACAGTTTTCACTTAGGTGCTGAGTGGAAAAGTGGACTTTCAGCAGCTGTTTGAAGACAGCAAGACCACTGGGCATTCTGACAGCTAGGTGAAGTTCATTCTATCACCTCAATGCAGAGAACAGTCTTCAGGCTTGTTTTGAGGTGGAACCATTCAAGTCACGTTAGAGTCTGAAAAGGGAAAAAGAACAGATACAAGAGCAGATGCTTTTTGCCCAGTGCTCCTTCCAGTTCTCGTCTAAAAGACAATGCGATTATTAAGACAGGATGGCGGTGAATGCAGCTTATTTTCACAGCATCCAAAACCAGGAGCTTGGACCATTTTTGAATTCTGAGTTATTCTTTCAGGGAACCAGGGCCATTTTTTTCACAGATCTATTTACCAAGGCCCATCAGAGCCCAGCATCTGGGAGAAGATGGCTTATCAGTGGCACTCGAGCAAAGACCTGACAACTTAAACCCAAGGCAGGGTGTTTATTGAGTAATTGAAACTGAGTAGTGCGGGTATGAATTCAACGTGGCTGTCAATCAGACGGGCCCAGTGATGGAGTCGGTGACAGCACTGTGCCCTGTCTGACGTTGCTGTGAAATTACAAATCAACATCATGTTATCCAAAGCGTATAACCAGCCGGGGCTGCAACTGTCTCCTTGCAAACTGTTGACATTTGCTGGGCTATGGGTGAGAATATAAAGCCGCTGAATCTAATCAGAGTTTTTCAATACCAGCTTTTTTACTGTATCCAGAGACATGACTTGACTTCAGGGTATGGTAATGGGAGAGACATGAGCTCTCCGAGTTTCTTTCGCTTTTCCTTTTTAGCCTGTTGTTCCTGCATTTGCATGATCTTTTTGACCCTCTGTCACTGTAGACTCTGTTGATAGACAAGGGCAAGGGATTTTAATTCTTTTTTGACCAATGGCATTTCATCCTAGTCTTAAAAGATAGCCTTTAGCAATGTGCATAATGTATGGGTTCGGCAATGAGGTTTTTAAGACCATCCTTTATCATTGCTCAGACTGTAATACTGGGACTTGAGGTATACCCGTCACTCTTGAGGTAAGTCATTTGGATGTTTTCAGTCACGCAGAATAGATTGTATCCTTAGCGCTTAAGATTCAGAAAGCTGTCTTATCATGCATATCAATGACACCCCATGTTTCCTCCTTTCTGATTTACATAGCAATATTTTACGTTTTGTCTTTTGCTCCGCTTAACATTTCCACTTGCCTCTGTGTGAACTGTTTTGCATGCAGGCAAGACAATATGGAATATGGATTTTGCCCTTCTTTTAGTACCTTGGTATGAAATATCTCTAAATATAGGTTTGTCCCTACACGATTATATAACTATAGTGACACTAACAGAATTAGCAGTTTAATTAACGCATAGAGGAACTCCAATGCACTGTAATGCACTTCAAATAAGTGCATTAAAAACACCTATATTTTAGTTTTCACCCCTTTTTTTGCATCAGAAGCCTGTTCTGAGATGGATTAATATCGAACATGACTGTACCAAATTTGTCTGACTTGCCGATTGAAACAGGGTTATTGTTAATTAAGTGGCTCTCACAGAGCTATAAAACTATATTTCATTTCAAACCATGCTTTGTATAGTTTCTGTGTATATTTCAAAAGTTGACAGTTCAAGGTTTTGGGGGTTTTAAGTGTATATTATGTTTCTAGGACAAAACTAATGCTGTTATTTGAGATTCTTGGTAAAAAATTGTGTTTTATGGAATCCTCTTCTGTGAAAGCACTGACTTCAAAGGGTTTGTAAATTAGAGCATACTTATATAATAAGCCTGAACTGTTTCTAATGACTGCACATTTTTCACCTGTGCTTACCAATGTGACTGTATGATTACTGGACCATGCTGATATCAATAACTTATATCCTATATAGACATTACTTTGGGCGAAATAAAAAAATACATCGACATTATTAGTATAGAATTTGCCATACAACCCCGTTCCCCACACACACACCTTTGCTACTACAACAGCCTGTGTTTTTATTAAAGGGCTTACCACTACATTTACTGTATTTAGCAGACACCCATATCCAGAGCGACTTACAATTAATACAGTCTTACAATCCAAGCAATTGTGGGTTAAGGGACTTGCTCAGGGACCCAACTGTGGCAGAGGTGGATTTAAACACTATACCTTCTGGTCCATAGTCCAGTACCTTAACCACTAGGCTACCACAGTCCCACTAGATTTTGGAACATGTTTGTTGGCTTCTTATATTAAACAACAAGCCCTGGCTTACTTTAGGCATTCCAGTGAATTCTGAAGTGTCTGTTGGAGTTAAGGTCAATGCTCTGTGACTGTCAATCAGGCAAAAAGTTGATCAACGGACTTGTTGGAAGTAGAAATCTGTCATAAGCAGACATGTGTCATGTTGAGAGTCACTGGGGTACCAGTGCAACCCAATGTACTGCCACTGCTTGTCTATGGAGAATCCAGAAAAGTCAGTGGTGCTGAATAAAGCAGAGCTTAATAATTAGAGGGGTTGTCCAAAAACTTTCTTCTAAATAGTGTATATTCTGAGATGCAATATATGAGCATGAGGAGATGAGATGCCAGTATAAAAGACTAATAAGCTTGTAGTCTGAATATTTTGATGCACACTGAATAATGAATTACAGCATACAAGTTGAAGGCTGATTAAACACTGTGGTTAAAAAGCTGAATAAACAGCAAGATGAAAGGAGCATAAAGGTTTAAAGCTTATGCTTATATGCAGATGCGTAAGAAGGAAGTAGAACTAATTTCCTGTGGGACACCCGCCAAGATATTGTATGGAGCTTCAGTTGATTAATGAGACTATGCATTAGAGCTCTTTAAGACAGATCTTTTCCCTTGATACATACGCGGAAGGATGAAATGCAAAGCAGTCTGACTGGTAAAGGTCTTGACCAGGATCAGGCGATGACATATGATTTCTCTGTTACGAACAGGATCAAGTAACGGCATCATTTGATTTCTGAGTGACTATAACAACATCATTATATTTTAGCTCAGTCTTTTTTTTTAATTATTAGATTAATAAAGCAGACTTTTTGTCAAAACTCTGTCATTTAAATACCTCAGACCTTGGTTTATTCCTGTCAGTAATAATGGCAACAAATGAATTTAAGAAATTCCATTGCAGGCATTCACTGCATATTTGGCTTTCACCGATTTTAGCCATCTTTTGTGCTTTTTTAGTGTCTGCTTTCTCTAGACTAATTTGAGGAAAGGCAGAAATAGTCCCACTGTATGTTGTTTAAAGCTCACAGCAATTTGGGCCCACATAATGGTAATTGATTCAACTGTAGAAAAAGATGTTCAAAGAAAATTAAAAAAATCTTTTAAAAAGAACATTTCCGAATATTATGAAACTTTCATGATATTTTTTTCCCAGAAACATAGCAGAAGTAAATCATAAATAATATGATTGGATTGGCTCAATGAATTCCAGTGGTATAGGCTTCTTTTCAATTGTAAGGAAGAGGTGACACACTGTTCAGACCTGACACATCATAAGAGTAGTGTTTTATGTGAAATAAAACACAGAATATGCTAATATAAGGAAAGGCAAAAATGTGTATTTAATATGCCAAACATTATACCTTGAATATGAATATATGCTCTGGCAAAAATTTATAAAATAAAATAAAGCATATAGATAGAAATGTCAGATTGCTGCTAAACTTGACATGCAGACCTGTCTCATGCAGTTATGTAAATGATTACAGGTGTGGTCTGATTATATATCGGGTTTTGCCACAGTATTGGGTGGAAAAGTAGTACATCTTGGTGAGAGATGATCTCACTGCTAGGCATGCCCCATGACACATTTGCCCACAGCTGGGCCTGTAGACCCTCCACACTCATAGTTTGTTGAAGCTGGCATCCCAGCTGGTAGCATAAATGCTTGATTGGCGATAAATCTAATGACCAGGCAGGCCAAGGAAGTGTTGCTACATGGCAGAGACTTTCCTGGGAAACCCTTGCTCTGTGCGGTCCAGCATTATCCTGCTTAAAAGT
>JAUZSU010033415.1:0-10339 GCA_034780255.1 Parotocinclus maculicauda | reverse complement strand
TGGAATAACGATGACCTGGCCCCGAACAGCGCTAAAACCACACCTTTATAGGACGTGAAGCAGCTGTTTGGGATCAGTACATAATTAAGATAGTGGATATAAGGCCGTCCCACCGATACCTCTGTAATGGCGACCGGCGAAAACGGCCGAACGCACCGGGGGGAAGGTAGGAACCCTAACAGTATGGGGCTGTGTCAATGGCCTTGCCAAAGATCTTTTAGACTTCATGATGACGGTTGCAGTTAAGTGTATTGCATTTTTCAAGAAGACAATGCAAAACCCCATTCTGCCCGCATTACAAAGACAAGGCTGTGGAAAAAGAGGGTACAGCTACTGGACTGGACGGTCTGCAGTCCAATAGAGAATGTGTTAAGAATTTTGACACAAAGAAAAAAAAAACACCCCATACTGTTAATCATCATAAGACGTGTTTGCAGGAAGAATGGGACAAAATAACTCATTAAACACCAAATCCCTTGAAAACCTGTGTGTCAAAATGTCTAAGTGTAGTAAAAAGTATTAACAACATTACAAAGTGGTAAATGCATTACCATCCCAACTTTTTTGGAATGTGTTGTATGCCTGAAATGGATGTTTATTAACAAATTAAATGTCTCTGTTGACTAGACAAAGCATGAAATATCTCAGATTCATACTGTCTGCAATTAAATAAAAGTCAAATTAAATTTAGGAAGCACTGTGTGTTTTCATGCATTTTCCATACTGTCACAAGTTTTTCTGATTTGGGGTTGTAGTTTAAAAAAACAATTTATTGTTGGGGTTATAGGGTCCTAGTAATAGCATTCTTAATAGCTATCTTAACAATGACTTTAATAAAACATAGAAAGTGTACATGTTAAGAAAATATATGATATTCCATTTACAATCAATATCCAGTTACTTAACTGACTTACTTAACTACTATATTTAGTGTACTTACTTACAAGCTATTTAAATTATGATAAAACGTGGCTTAGCTCAGAGTGGACATACAGTGGTACTTTCTTACAGTGGAAAATTGCAAACCCTTTAGAGATTTCAAGATTTCTGCTTAATTATCACCTAAACATTATTAGATGTGAAACAAAAACAGACAATCCAACTAAAGACTGACACAATTGATAAAAAAAAATTCTACTTGATAACGTATTTATTTATAGTCCAATATTGCAGCAAATAAAAATAACTAAATGTTTCTAGTTACTGTTGATCAGTAATACATATCAGCTTATAGGGATTTTAGTTACTTCATCCTTATGGAACAACATCCACTCTGGGATGTTGTTGGGTTTTCTCACATGAACTGCTCACTTTGGGTCCGTCCACAACATTTCTATTGGATTTTCATTTGGACCATTTGAAAAAATTACGTTTGTTTTTCCCTTATACATCTATCCTTTGCTAGAACAGTTTGTGTGCTTAGGGTTGCTGCGTTTCTGCATGACCCACATTCTGTTTTGTTTTCTGTCTGATCTGGCAACCCTGATCAGCTCTGACCTGGCACAGTGTGCACTCACGTTTATAGCACATAGTCGTTTTATTTCTTAGCTATTATCATTCCGGATCTATATGTTTTTTTTATTACACAGTATTTTAATCACTTAATTGTTTTCATTGCTGTTACTGTTGGATTCTATTTTCTGCCATTAATCAGTGTTTTGAAAGTTTATGGGCCACCAGTTTAGTGTTTTTGTTTATTAGCTGTTAGTGAATCACCAGATTTCTTTCATCTTGGCTTTGTCTTCATTATAGTTTCATTTAAAAACTTTTTAGAGCTGTTTCCCACTTTTTTTTTTGCTGTGATTTTTTACCGTGACTTCCAACTGATTTTCCATGGGCATTTTGATCGACACTGTGTTGGACCACCAGCTGCAGCATAGGAGGACCTACGGCAAGAAGACTACTGTACTATCGGCTGAATCACCCGTGCTCAGCAACCGACAACTCCACCCAAAGCCAAACTCAAAACTTTTAGCTAGCCTGAAGGAGAACATTGTAGTTTTAGAGATGTGCATTCAGACATTAGAAAAGGCTAGCAAAAATTCCATCTTAGCAAATCTGGATGCCACAGGCATAGTTAGTATACCCCCCGTCGCCCCCAACCCTACCCCACTGATAAACACTTACACAAACGACTTACACTTTGTCTTACCGAAACTTAATAATATTATTAATAATAATAATAATAGTAATAATTATAATACAGGATGTAGTTTACATCCACCATAAGTGGACAAGGAGGAAAAGTAAAGTGAGTACAGATGAGTATTTAGTACTTTAGTACTTTAGTCTTCAGTAACTCCCAGATAAACTGTAAAAAACTTAGGTGTTACATTTTATTCATGCACATGCACATTAACAACTGCTATCACACAAATAGCTTTTCTTAAGTTACATAATATTGTTAAGGATAAAAATACCCTTTCTTTTTAAGATGCAGATAAACTGGTTCATGCATTTATAACCTCAAGGTTGGAATATTGTAACACTTTACTTGCTGGATGCTCTAGTAAATTTCTAAATCTTTTTAAAGGCTTCTTTTGTCTATGCAGCTCTACACTGAGCTACATTCTAAACTAAGCTTTCTCGTACATGCCCCCCCAACTATATGATAAACTCCACACTTCAATTTGAGATTCAGGCACTTTGCAAATTTTTAAGTCAAGGCTAAAAACATTCTTATTTACCTAAGCATTTGGTTGGATTTAGATTGGATTTGTGCATCATTGCCTTAAACTAAATGCAGAGCTAGTAGTTCACAATGAAAGAGAGTTATGGGGATCCGGGATTTTGGGTTGCTGTCTTCTTGCTTCTTTATCCTTTCCGTGCAATCACTCAGGTTTGTTGATTGCTGGGCCAAATTCCATTGCTATTAAAAATATACTTTTTCACGTATATGTTTGATGCTGGAGGCTGGTGATTTGTGCAGCGTACGACAAATTTGCTCCAGTGCTTGAACTTTTATTAGACTAAAACAGTTCTCAAGCCATGGGTGGAGCAACGATGGGAATGGTATAATTCTAAATAGCTAGTTTGTGATGTATGAAACCCAACCAAATCTGAATGGCTTGTTGAATGTTCACAAGCACTAAAATACTAAGTTTTACTTAATATTTAACCTTTATACTGTGACCTGTTAAGAAACAAGTGACTCATTCCTGCCATTTTGCCAGCCCAGATGATGTACTATTTAGGTGGTGGATCATTCTCAGCACTGCAGTGACAATGATGTGGTACTGGTGTGTTAGTGCCAAATACTTAAAAGGTGAGAAAGTCTGGCTGCTGTGGGAGTAAATTTACTGTCTGGCTGGTATAAGAGTAGAGATGTACTACTGAACTCTTCTGAGTTCTTTGAATGGAGAATAAAGAAAACCTTACTTGAGACTTTATAAAAAATACTTCTTAAAACACAATGAAACACAATACTTAAGAGAGGCCAGATGTGTTCTGGAATCATGTGGTGTATCTAATTAAACAAACACTGAACCTTTTGGCTACAATCACCAGATATATCTGAATATCTTAGTTTTAGCAAAAAAGTGTTTTAAGAACACGTTGTTAAACATGGAGGTGGTTCTATTTTTGGGGTAGTGTGGAAGACAGTGAAGAAACTGACTCTTAATGTAATTTCATTAACAAAGTGTTCCCAAGCTGTTTAAATAAATTTAGTGGGGCAACAACAAAATGTATGTATGATACCACTGATACCTGTGGGAAATTTTATACCAGCAGTATTTCCAACATCAAATTATAATAGATGGATATACTTTATTACATGTTTTACTTTAATTTATATAAGATGTACTCATTTACATTTACGGCATTTAACAGACGCCCTTATCCAGAGCGCCTTACAACTTACACAATCCAAGCAATCGTGGGTTAAAGGCCTTCTGGTCCAGAGTCCAGTACCTTAACTGCTAGGCTACCACATTCCTCCACCTACATTCCTACTCCTGACCTGTACACAGTTTTAAGTTAAAACTCACCAGGATAAAGCACATACTGGAAATAAATTAATGCAAACGTTTGTCTGTAGTTTTTTTTTTTTTTTTTTATCAACTGTAATAACAAGTCTTAGTATTGTCCCTATACTGCTTTCTACAGAATTGAATAGTGATGCACTCCAATGTTCCAGTTTTAAAAAGACTGTTTTGCAAAAACAACATGATTCGTTACCATAGTGACAACTTTGTTGTCAGCAAATTAAAACCAATTAGAAAAACAATTAAAACACTGCCCATCAAACTAATATTGAAAATAAATTGCATATTCTCCTTCTAGATTGCAAAAAATACATTATTTAAGCTGTTTCAAGGTTTTTCATCAATAGCTGATATAACCACATGGGGATTGCTTTGGCAAGCCTTTGGCAAGTACTACAGTAGAGTTAGATTTGCAAATGCCACTTAATGCTGTACTTTACTGCACAAAAAGAAGAATCATGTTAACCAGGTCCAGAAACTCATTTGATTTCTCTGAGCTCAGAGACATCTAAGATGGACATGTGTTGTGGTCAAATGACTCTGTATGCTGTATGCTATGGAACAAAGTTAAACAGGACAATTTAGTCCAAAAAGCCAGGGTCTGACATGGTATGGGGTTGTGTCAGTGCTCTTGAAAAAATATATTTACACTTCTGTGATTTTAGCAATAATAAAGAAAGAAACATTGAAATTTGAGAGCAACATATGCTGCCTTTAGGTCAACAGTTTCTCTGCCTGCCTGCAGTCCAGATTTAAAATGACAAATGCGATAACTGCGATAACACCACACCACTTCATATCTGTTTGCAGGAATAATGAGAGAAAATAACACCTGAAATATTTATGCACTCTGAAACATTTCTCCATTCTCAAAGTGATATTCTGTTTTTCTACTTGGCCATGGAAGATCTGATTGCTGATTGCACAACTGTGAGATCTCTGGCTCCAGTACCACTAAAGAAATATAAAATTATGTGAATTACACACAGCAGAGAACCTTGGAAACCTAGTCCAGAATGCATCTCTCATGTGCACACTCTATGTGCCAGTAGCCAAAGATTAGGCAGAATATACAAGATTATACTTTTCACAAAAAAAAATAAAACCTTTTTTAGGCATTTTTATATAAAGAACACTTTTAAAGACTGGAACAACAATATGATTAATACTGACAGAATGGAAAAGCAACATAACATGTTTTATTTCCACTTCTTCTGTTCAGGGTAACAGTCTTGAGCCTAATCTGGAATTAAATAGCCAAGGACAGAGGTACACCATAGAGAGGGTACCAGTCCATTGATTTGAACCCAGCAATTGCTGCTTAAAGGAGTTGATTCTTACCGCTGAGTGATAGGAGCTACACTCACGTCATGGAAAAGTAAGCCCACGAGCTATAAGTGAGCTGCTATAGCTGTAAGTATTACAGGAGTAAGTCTCCATACCTCTGAGCTGTACTTGAAATAGTAGCCTGACTCATTTCGCACCACGTTAGTTTTGTGAGGCCAAAACATTATGAATTGAATTGATTCTCATCTAAAATTATATTTAATTATTAGGTCATGGAAGATATGTTTGCACAACCCTGGGATCTTTGCTTTCATTACTGTGAAAGAAATATTAAATTATGTGAAATTCCAACTAGCCTTATTTCCACATAGCCTTAAGGTAAGATCTAATAAGTTCAAGAGTTTTCTGAAATTCAAAATAAATTAACAATTCCTAATTTAATTTAATACATACAAGGGGTGAACAAAATATCAGAAACACCACAGAGGCCAAATAGTGAATTACGATCCTCCGAACTGGTGGTCTGTCTGGAGCCTGTTTGCCCCGTGTGTGTGCCCTCACGGAACCACTGTTCCCTACAGCACCTAACAGCTCAGTCAAAACAGCAGGTGGGCAATTTGTTTCTCCAATTCATTGAATTCTTTGATTTTTTATGATATTATGCACTGTATAGGAAGAAATATTCCAATTCCAATATTTATTTTTAAACATTTCAATTTTCACACATTTTGTGATAGACTGGAGATCCTTTGGCCATATTTGCTCATCAGAGCCTTTTCTGGATGCTGCTTTTGTACCAAATCATAATTATAATCACCTGTTGACATCACCTGTTTTGAAATCACATAATTATTTTTTTTATTCATTACTAGCTCTAAATATGTTGCAGGCCTGGAATGCAGGGATGGATGTATTCTGATTCATTTATTAAGTCATTTTCTTATTCGCTTAATCCTTTACAGTGTCACAGGTGGCGGTACTTTATGAACACCAATTAATTAAACGCACATGTCTTTGGACTGTGGAAGAAAACTGGAGTACCCAGAGAATACTGAATACTTATGCAGACCCAAGGAGAACATTTTACAAAGAAAGAAAGGCTCCAACCTCTGTGCTACCCTGAATGTATATTAACAAGTGAAATGAAGTTTAATTTGATAGTCTGTTTGTTTGTGTGTGTTTTCCACACTGTCACAACATTTTTTTAATTTGAAGTTATTTCGTGTTAATACTGACTGTAAACATCACCAGTGCACTCAACCCCAGTTCCCAAGTCAGCACACACAGCTCCCTTTGATCCGGGTCCTCCACACACAGTGCCAACAGTACTAAATGCTGTAATGCAAAGGTTATCTAGTAGCAATTGTGCTTAATGTGATACCAAGCAGTTACAAGTAATAGGAGCACCCCTAATCTGGATTGTGTTTCACATACCTAAGCTACGTTACTCAATTAGCACTCCAAACCAGTAGTCTACCACTGAGCAAGCAAAATTTATATCCCAGTTCTGGTGAAGTGAGATTTGACTTGCACCCTAACTCTGTGTTTTTATGTGACAGACCAGGGCATTTTCTGTCCTGTCTAGGGCTTCTGAGTTGCAGTTTCCAGTCAGGTAATGGGAACTGGGTCTGCAGTGTACAACGCATACTGGGATTCCTAGTTATACGTTATAGTTTTAAAATTTACATTGTAAATGTTTGGCTACAACACATAATAGATGGCACATAAATTAGACCCCGTTTACACTTACTAGTAAAATGCATCTCCAATTAGTCAAAATGAAATCTAATTGTTGTATCCTACTCATTATGTAAATGAACCTGTTTCCTGTATTGTTTGCAGTTTTTATTTGCAAATGATGGCTGCTTTATCAACTGATGAAATTTGTAAATATTTACTGCTGTAACAAGTGCAACTACGAAGCACAGATTATTCTGGGAACAAGAAAGGAAACTGGTGGGAGCCGATCATATTATAGGCAGTAGTATGGTCAGTGGTATCTAACCAGATATTCACAACATATTGGGCAGGACTTGGCAGTCAGAGGACTCTTGGTGGAGACATATGTATTTACACATTTTTAATCTAAGGTTACAATGTGTCTCAAGTCACGTCTTGAAGTGGTTTGGACAATGAGATTCAAATCAGATATTGATTTACACACACATTTTATGTGCCTCATCCAGATACAATCCTAAAACTAAAAATGCATGAAACGACCAAGTGTAAAAGGGGTCTTAAGGCCAGATGCAATACTTACCAGGTAGTCATCAACAGTCACACACTTTACTCAACAATGTAACTGTTGCAAGGCAACAAACTGTTCGTAATTTTATATTGCAGGCTCATCAATTATTTAACTTTCCCAGAATGCACGTGACAATGTGTCATAAAAATAAAGAGCAGATGCTTTGATGAAACACACTGATGAACTGGACATTAAAACACATTTCCATTTTTGGAGATTCTGAACCAAAATACATTTAAACCAATATGATGGAAGCACAGGCTTGTAGGAAGCACAAAACACATGATATCATTTGATAGAGTTTTGTTTTTTCTTCAAGTTATGGAAAAAGAGAACAGCTGTGTAATCTCAGTAATAATGTATTTTTCCTAACGAAAGTTTACAATAATTTCTTTTTAAAAAACTGGCTACAGAACTAAATGCATATATAACAGGGCATAATCACAGAGTTCATAAAGTTACCATTGGCCGTGCATTGTGTCTGCTTTTTGATGAACAGGCCAGTAATGAGGCCAATCCATTGTGAGGGCAGTATGCATTGTAAAGCATTAAACACACTGATGATCTAATTCACTATGACCATTTGCTTGTGTTTAAAAAACAAATAGCAGTTTAATCCGTTATTTTATATATTATTATTATTATTATTATTATTATTAATAATAATTATTACTACAAATACATAAATCTTGGCACTTTGAAAAAATGTAATCTTTTTTCTTTTTTCTCCTAAAGCTAAAAATATCCTATGGTGAAAAAATAATGCAACCAACAAACAATTTAAACATTGGAAAGTCACAAAAAGACACAAATAAAAATAGAATGAAATTAAAAAAATCTAAATCCTGTACAAATACTATGGCCCAATAATTTAAGAAAATAGTGTCTCTAAAACGTTCATATTGCTTTGTACCTTCACGACCGCACTTGGGGCGGAAGATCCACCACAGAGTGCTATAAATCCCAATGTCCAAAAGAAGGTCATTACAAGTGTCTCCTGGTATTACAGAAGAGAGAAAGTTCTTTTACTAACTTGATTTGCTTGATCTGTTTGGTTGTGTTTTTGGCAGTACAAACAATGACAAGGAATTTTCACGATTCCTCATGATCCTAGATTATTCACCACTGTGTGCACTATTACTTTCTATGGTTTTATTACTATGACTACCACTGTCATGGATACACAGAGTGCATCTTTCTGTTTATATATGTGCATCTATATGTGTGTGTGTGTGTGTGTGTGTGTGTGTGTGTGCGCGCGTGTACATGTTCAGTGCTCTGAGCTTGTCTTCTCAAAGGAGAAGCTGGGCAGAGTCAATAGTTTGGGGTTATGAACCCCATCTTGGGGCAGCCCATCTCCTCCTCCAGCCAGTTCGAAGGAGTCCTTGGATTCACTGGACGGTGCTCTCCTCCTCAGGAAGGTGTCTCTACTGGGCACAGGGGGTGGCATCATGCCCATGTTTGTGCCCAGCAGTGACTGGAATTCTCCTGGTAGCTCGAGCCCATCTGGTGGGTCAACCGAGATACAAGGAGGGCTCATCTTCTTCTTCTTGCGGGTCTGGGGTGAGGACTGCTGCAGGCTGTTGGTGCGCGAAATGAAGCCAGAAGATACAGAACTACGCTGGGGGCTGCTATCTACTGATGTGTACACCTCGAGGGAGTGGCGCCTTGGGTCATCAAGCCAGGATGAGGGCCGAGGAAGCAGCAGTGGGGCTTGTCGGCTCTGCACATCTGCACTGTGATACTTTTTTAACTGCCAAAGGCATTGACGGCTCTCAGTCACCTCTTCTCCAATCCTGTCCGTACTACAGTCTTGATCTTTACCTCCTCTGGATACTGATTGGATGATTTGAGACACTTCCTGATCCACTGAGTCCTCCTCTGATTTACCATGTTCAGGGGGAGAGAAATGGGTCCTGGTGCAGATGTTAAATTGATCGTGTGTGTTGTGTTGTGTGTGCACGCTGCAGCGCGTTGGTTTTGGAGAGGCTCCCGGTGTAGCAGGGACAAAGAACAGCAAAGGCTTAGGTTGTTGTTGTGAGGCAGGATCCGTAGATGAAGGGACAGAGAGTTCACTGAGCCCCATGGAGCCCTCAGTCTCCCCACCTGTGTACAGAGCCTCCTGAGAGTCATCACTCACTGCCACCTGAGAAAAGCAAGGGTGGGTGAAGGCAGGGATGAGGAAGGTGAGAAGAAGGAGAAAAGTGTTTAAGTTACAATAGGGAGAGTCTGGTTAAAATGAAACTGGAAGGGATTGTGGGAACTGGGAAGGTGAGCAGTGGATTTAGAGTAGAGCTCCCCAGTGGTATCATGCTTCATAACATCTCTGCTACAGCAAGTATATAAGAGGAGTTAAGAGGATTCTAGGGTGACTAGGGTGATTGAGTAGGAGTGCAATCAATACAAACTGCTCCAGATATCCAATTAAGATGAAAACTATTGAAATACAGCCCTGCGATGCCATGATACAACCTGTGACAAACACATTGCTTCATTATTTGCTATTCGCTTAATCTGTCCTGCATAGCAATTTGATTAACACTTCCCATTATGAGGTATTTATGACTGGTTTTTGCAATAACATCTTATATAGTATTTATTTTTAATAAAGTATGTATATTATGAGGCTGCACATTAAAATGTCAAAACAACTGGTTGAGTAGCTCAGTGTCACATATAGGTGATGAAAATGTATTTCTGACTCTTAGTGGAGGCTCAGAAGTTATGGGACTGGACTACTGAGCGTCCTCTTTTATGCTGTGGTATGTTGGGGAGGCAGCATTAATAAGAGAGATGCTGGACGTCTTAACAGGCTGTT
>JAUZSU010033404.1:0-10339 GCA_034780255.1 Parotocinclus maculicauda | reverse complement strand
ATTTGTAATAAGGCTGTAACGTAACAAAATGTGGAAAAAGTGAAGCGCTGTGAATACTTTCCGGATGCACTGTAACTGAAATCTCAGTAGAGAAGTTACAGGTCACATGGGAATGTCATACACTCTGTGGTTGAGATTAATGATTTTGTGATGATACTGATGCTTTGGCAAATAAAGACTGCAATGTGGTCTTTCAAAGAGTCCGTGTAGGTGCGGGTATAGGAGTGTATTTGATCTTAATCATGATATATTCTCCGTCACTGCTGTCAAGATCCATCACTTAGCAATGGCCGCCCAGCCAAGGTGTGGCTTATTACACCGCCCAAAGCTCATGAATAATAAACAGGGGTGAAGAGGCATGCAGGCTTTGGCCCTGCTGATGCAGTATCCCCACGGCAACATCACCTCGTCCCCAGCACTTCTATCACCACCACCTCCATCACCTTCATCTTTCTCTCTCTTCCCACTCCCATCCCCCGTCCCCATGTTTATGCATGATGCCTGTTTCATATGTATCAGCCACATCATTTCTGCTGTTGTCCCCAGGACTGATGACACACTCTGCATTAAGAGTGATGACCTGCACACAAGGGCCCACCACTTTCCCCACTTTACTGCCATTGTCAAAGCAATACTGCATTTTCCATACATACAACATTAACAGATGTTGTTTCCCTTACTTTGGCATCTTAGAGAAGACAGGAAAGTAGAGACAGAGGAAGACATGCATGTGTGGAAAAATATGCAGATGCCATATTTATAGCCTGGTCTCTTTGCATTTAGGTGTATGTTTTTTTTATTATTTTTTTTAATCTAGCAAAACAATAAGAAATGTGTTTCCCTCTGACTCGTAATTAAATATGGCCTTATTTTGGTGCCAGAGAAATAGACAGCATTTGATCCTACCTTTTGTTATTTTTCCCCCGTGCCCCTATCTCTATCTAGGCAAAGATCTAAATAAGAGACGAATACATAATGCATATGATTGACAAATAATAACTAGCAGTTCATAAATATTTACCAACTGTGGATTTACACGGTTAAATGGATTTCACTTCAAAATATTAAGGTTCATAAAAACAATGTTTCTGTTTCAATTTTATCTATACACATGACTACCAATTTGCACAATATAATATATCTCTTGTAGTCCATTCTTAAAATACGGAAGTAATTTCTTTACTAACCCTTATATTCTGTGCTACAGAAGGTCCTAGAACAGTGGATCTTAAACTATGAATCAGGGATGACTGTCTCACGCATGTGAGAGCAGATTTTTTACCAAGATTTTTTACCAAGATAAAACTTACTTAAATTAAGGTTGGGGTCAGTTGTAGCATGAATTATCTACTGTAATATTATGGCAAAAGAAAATCCTCACAGGACAAACTTTTTCAAGACAAAACTTCTCAAAGAAAAAAGTCATCTTACCTGCTGTATTCTTGTGTACTATCTAGTTGTAGAAAATGTATTCCATCCTAATTAATATGAACTTTTATGCAAAAATAATAAGATAAAAATTGTGACTGTGAACAAAAACTGTGACTAAAAAAAAAATGTCACTAAGCAGGCTTGATTTGTCACTCTCTTTTCTCCACACTTTGTTGGTTAAAATGAAAATTTATCATGAAATATTATATATATATATTCCCTTAGATTCAGTCAGTTTTATGTCTAAATCCCATGCTTCATTTATTACTGTTTTTGATTTATTTTCTGGTCTGGTGGTATTCTAAAAAGAGACTGATAAATAATTATACATGCTGATTATACAATTGCTAAAACAAACATTTTATGGTGGCCCATGAGTTTTTCTCATGCAGTCCAAAGACATGTCCAAGTTTAATTGATTATGCTAAACTGGCCCAATCTGAGTATGTAAGACAATATGCATATGTATACACAATGAGGTAACATTGTTTATTGATGTAACATTGAGTCTGTAGGAAATAGTTATTCTGAAACCAATGCTAAATAAACATAACAAAGAAATAAACCACTAAATTGCATCACAAGGCATTGTAGAAGAGTCTAGAAAATTATTATTACGATAAAATAATAATAATAATCATCATCATCATCATAATAATAATACAAACACAACACATTTTTATATTGGCTTTGGTGGAAATGAGGCCAAGATCATGAGTAAAGTATGTCATATATGACTGTGCAATGGTCATCTGAATGCACCTGTAGCTGGAAGATCCGTCTCTTTTACAGTAAGAAGTGATGACACCAAAAATGGAGCATCTTCTTGCATCATTTGTTGTGTTTCTACTACACTAGGTAACACAATATGATGTTTTATAAGTTGTACTGGTTTGGGTTTACGTATTTGTATACCAACACTGAACTACTATTGCACCATCCATTTCTCCTCCTTCATTATTTTCAGTGGACAACACTGAGACAACACTGTGGGACATCACTGGGGCAATCATGCATTAGGATTTGCAATGTTTACATCTACAATATTTTAATAGTCATTCATAGAATGTTAGATAATTTTTACAGTTTAAAAAATGTATGAATTTTCTTCACCCAATCTACTTCATTCTCTCCCTCTCTCTTTCTCTCTCTCTCTCTCTCTCTCTTTCTTTCATTTTCCTCACTCGTTCCACCTTCCTACTTGAAGCGGCTTTGTCCTCAGGCATTTCTTCACAACCTCCCCTTGTTTAAGATGAGTGAGACTGTGTTGGCACTCTGCCCATACACACATTTGTGTCTGCCTTTTGAGTGTTTTCAGAGGCCTATTAAACAGCACCTTGGCAGGACCAGGAACACTCACCTCACTCCCTAAGATGTGTGTAGAGAGAAAAGGTTATCATATTTCCTCATCTATGCCAGACACACATACAAACATGGAATACTGCCATCCACGTGAAGGAAGCCATGCTTCCTAACCCCAATTTGGATTTTAGAACCTGTAAACATGCCACATTATCTGAATTAAAAAAGACTGTTTGTATATGTGGCTGGGATGTAAGCATGGCTGAAGAGAAGGCAGCTTTGGTGGGTGGGGGGTTAGGCTGGGACAAGGGCACAGGGGTACATGGCTTAAATTTGGGTATGCTACAACTGTGCCTTCTGCTGGCCGGTAGGAGAACATCATTGCAAACATAAACACTATTGCTACAGTCGCTTAGCTCCAGGGTGCAAAAGGGGGAGCAGGTTAAGAGCTAGTTCACGTCCCTCCATTATGTACATTGTTGGTTTCATATATATATATATATATATATGAAAGTCTATGCCAGCTCCAAATGACAGAACCAACTTGATTAGTTTCCAAAACAAAAGTTTAAATGGACTGTTGTAGATTGTTTGTACCTATACAAATGGATGACAAAGAAGGTGAATTCAGTTGTCATCATGTATGTCTATATGATGTGAAGTTGCTGCTGGTATTACTGATTGAATTATAGAAGTCATGCAGCATAAATCAGATTGTGCAGTTCTGGTTATTTAAATGTATTTCACTATAGTTAGCAACAACCAAATGTAAGTTAATTAACAATAATAATAATAATAATAATAATAATTAATAGTAGTAGTTTGCGATGCTGATGTGCTCATTATGTATTATATATGAAATGGCCAAGTTCAAACCTGGAGTGAGCAGCAGGAAAATCACTAAAAGTTTTACAGCAGGGAACGTTGCTGTCCAAAGGTAATTGAATTGCCTAGCTTATAGGACAAGCAAGTCTCTAAAAGTTTTTTTTTAATCATGACTGAAATACGCAAGTATATATATATTATATATTGTCCAACAAAGTGATCTGATACCTGCAAATAATCATGATAATAATCCAGAGCAAACAAGCTAGTCCATAGCTATTTTGGTCAGTCAGACTTAATTGGCATCAGAAAAGAAATAATACTAATTACCATAAAAAAGGCTGATGGGTAAATATGGAGGGCTGGTGCTCCAATAACAGCCATTTCATCAGACAATACAGAGATATGTCAGAGTTAATTATCCTACTCTCTCACACCTGCAAACATCACATTGAAGGGAAAGTGAGAGCAGTAGAGGTGAGAGTGCGAGAGAGATATGGCTATGCTGAAAGGGGACTTGATAGTTTGACTTGTGAGCTTGATGACTGCTTCTGTCTACCACCTGTGAAGGTCTATGCTCCATCAAAGCACATTAGGGATATTAGGCCTGTTCTTACTTATGAAGCAGATAAAAAGCTGTGGGGCCTCTGGCTTCTCAAGCTGTGATGGGAATAGCTTAGCAATTTGTGAGCAATTCTGAAAAAAAAGATCAGCATTTTGATCTTAATGAATATAAAATGGCTTAAAAGTAAAACAGATTATTTTGGGCTTTTTAGTGAGCACAGCTCACTTGACAGTCTTGGAGGGCCACTATGATCTTTCATCAAACCTCACAGCAGGGTCTCCTTCATGGGCAGCTGGGCCTCAAAGAGTCTGCTGCATTTAAAAGTCATTTTTATAAATCTACACACGTTTCTGAAATTTAGTAATGAAAGCCATAACTGAAGGTTTTCTTTTTTGCTGCCTTATGGCTGCTCATGCCAGTAAGGTGGAGGAGAGGAGCACAGACCCACTAGCATCACCCCCACGATGGCACTGTGCCACATGAGCTTCTGCCTAATCTGTGTTTGTTAATGACTAGCATGTGCTAATTACTGTCAGTATCCAGGCTCTGGTTTGGCGCAGTGCAGTGCCACTGCTCAGGCTACCTGCCCAATCACATGGCCTGCACCCCACACAACCTTAATTGCATTAAACTTTGCCTGGTGATTTGTTGCACTGGGAGTAAGGGGAGGAAAAGCAGAGAAGAGGAGAGGATTGACAGCTGGCCAGCTTCACTAATGGACCTTTAGAAGTCAGACAGGCAGGGATTTTTTGGTCTGCTTGTTTTCATTCATCTATGAGATCGTGACACAGTGCGAAGACACGTTCCGTTGTCTAGCTCAGCTTCTGAGACTGGAAGAAAGCCAAGAAAACGATTGTTTATTAAACTGGCCATTTAGTTGTGCACAATATGACTTAAAAATGGACTATTGGATCATTCTCTGTTTGTAAGAGTAATCCCAAATCCCAAATCATAAATATTGTTCAAGCTCCATAAAGTGAAGTACTTTAGCAAACAGTATCTAGATGTATGTGTACATATTAGAAAATGAATCTTCCACTCATATTCTTATTGTACTTTCAGAGCAGAAGGTGGTTGCTAAATAGGCTATTGAATGCTTCCTGTTTTATTTTTTGTAGTAAATTATCATAGATTAGTGGAACAAAACTCACTTCATCACTTCATGTATGTGGTGATCTGCAGACTTCTGGGTCAGCTTTAAGGCCTTTCAGGCAAAACTTATTTTCCACACTCTTTCATCCTTCTTGTTCCACCACTTAGATCGCGCTCATGCAAAATATAAGTAACATGATAAATATATAGGCAAACTAACAAGCAAATATATTGAATAATAGATCAAAATGAATAAAGACATATGATCTGAGAACATACATCTAATGATGTGCACTAACATACAGAGCAGGGAGATGCTGACTTGTGGACTTGGGAGAGGACTGACAGGTGATGCACACACAAAGACACATACACATTCAACATAACAGCCTGACATCCAAGGGGAAACTAGTGGACCATAGCCACCAGCACCCATCTACTGCACTAATGGGATTTCTGTTTACTTGGTATAAATACAATAATTGTAGGTGTTGATTCATTGTTACACACAAAGCTCATAAATACATTGTGACATTGGGCCTCTTAAAAACAACCTGTCATTACAGTGAACTGACGCTCAGCACCTAGAAATGAAGCAAGTTGATGAAAATTGCCAATTGTTTTAAGATTCTGCAACAACCTGTTGAGTTTTATATCACCATATCACATTGCAACAGAATAATGGCCAGCACTGCATACTGTGACTTTAAAAAATACTTGTATAACCAAAAAAGCACCTAGTTTGTGCAAAGTGCCACTCAGGCCTGCTCAAGATTCCCTATCACTAACAGGCTTTGAGAATGGAGCAAGGAAGATTGTTTGCGATGCACACAGCATACGACTCCATGCCTGGCACAGGGTGCCATGGGGCTCGGGGGCTGCCTTCAATGTTCCAGGCATCTCTGCCGACCACCCTGTTTAGTGCCCATCGCCCAGTAGTAATTCCATGTTTATCAACTCTTTATTATGGGCACATCATCATTTACAATGGTACCATCTGCTCATTACCTTCCCTGAGTATGGGGCAAATTGCTTTCACAGGGAGTTAACCAGGACAGGGAAATTGTCAGCAATAGAGGGAGAATCAAGAAACCTGCTCCTGCTTATTTGTGAAAGCTGTTACCCATGCAAGAGATTCTGGGGGGAAAAATGTTTATTTTTAAGAGGATCAAATAATTATCTAGCTCTGGTTGTGTGAAGAGAAGCAACGAGATTGGTAAATTAAAACGAGAGGCCTTGGTCGAAATCAAATACATTTCCAAGTGTTTTATGGCTACCTGCAGCTGTGTAGCAAAAACAAATATTGCATATGACCACATGACTCTAATTTATCCGCATCTTTCCTAAATTAACAGCCCGGGCCAGGCAATGGAAAAAACAGTAGGAAGCAGAAAATAGGAGAATTCCTATCTCCACTCTCACATTTATTTCATTAACTCCTCTAACAACATGGGATGAGGCAAAGCACTCACTCACAAAACGCGCCCATCAAGGGGGAAAAACAAATGCCTAACACCTAAACCTTTACTCAATATGGAGAATTAGACTGCTTCTCTTTTCCAACTGTGAATATCAATACTGCAGGCAGCACCATTTTCTCCCACGTACATGGAGAATGAGAAAAGGGGAAGCAGGACCATCTGCTTCATCACAGTCTACAAATGTAGGTACACACACCAATGATTAAAAACAAAAAAGCTTTATTTTAGAAATATAAAGAGAGAATCACATGTTACGTGTTAGCAATCACATGGGAGCATAGGAGAGAAATGTAAACGATCATCTAGGTCTTGAATTTGTACTTTCTTTCTGATTGTATTGAATTAATCTAGCAGAAGTCTGGATGCTTGAAGTGCACTTCTTAGTGATAGGTAGTCCAAATAATTATATAATCTAGTAAAGGCCTCTAAAAGTGAGTAATCAGTTACTCAGTGCTTGATTACACAGTATTATTATCAGTTATAAATAAGTGTTGTTACATGGTATCAATAATAAACATAGGCTCCTTTTCCCAAAAGCTCTATATGTTTATCTTATGTTACATTTATAAAAGTTAATGACAATCTCAAGGTGTATTTATAGCTCAGTATGTCCAGAAAACTTAGTTCTTGTTCTGAGCCTACCTGTGAATCACACCTGCTTGTAATTTCTAGATTCCTAAAAACTCATCTGAAATTTTAGAATGCCCCATTGTAGCAAAAGTGACAGGAAAATTAAACGGGACAGAATATCACATAAGCTGAAACTGTTTGCTTGCAAGTTTTGCAGAACATGTTTTAGTTTTTATATATTTTGTATTCTGTGCTGAGCCAATGTGTGTATATACATGCATTACATACATTCTTCTGACACAAGTTACAGAAATTTCAGGAATAGTCTTTTATTCAAAATAGTTCAAATATGTAGTCTAATTAGGTTTTAACCAGACTTACATATAACATTTCAATTGATGTCCCTATTTATTATAGAGTATGTACTTTATATATAGTTTGTTTGTTTGTTTATTTGGCTTCTTTAACTTCGCTGTTGGCATCAGTGGTCATCTCAGCGACACACACAAGGTTATATCTGCACACATGTTAATCTCAACACCACTCACACACACACACACACACACACACACACACACACACACACACACACAAGTCAATGCCAATTTAGAGTAATCAATTAACCTAACCTGCATGTCTTTGGACTGTGGGAGGAAACCGGAGTACCCGGAGTAAACCCACACAAGCACAGGGAAGACATGCAGACTCCACAAAGAAAGGACCCAGGGCCGCTCCACCCTGGGACCTTCTTGCTGTGAGCGGTGCTACCCACTGAGCCACTGTGCTGCACTAGCTCTTATAAAGAGCATAATTTAAAAGTGTTGTTAACCCATGTAATGCAATATATGGCTTATGCTTGTCAAAAACCTAAATGTTATTTAAGCTGCAATTAAGGAAAAAATATGAAATCAGTGTTTTTGTCAGAAAAAGCTTTTTGTAATTAACTAGCTACATTTTGGAACAAACATGTGATATATTCATGTAAGAGACATAAATGTCTCAAAATGTGACCAAAATCCAAAACCAAGCCTGCTGATTTTTCCATTTTATAAAATGTCACGTAATCACAGAGAAATGTTATACTTTGTGAACAAAATGTGGAACGTTTGGCTATTTTTAAGGCTGAAATTAAACTTAATATTTTATTGAGGATTGAGGCTATCAGAACTTTAGCTTTCGAGCATGGTGACCTGCAGCCACATTATCAAGCTTAGATATCATCATCTGCCCTCATTTAGTGGTCGTCATGACACTGCCATCAGAGTGCCAAAGCTGCAGATTTGCCCTTTATTTTTCTAACACATAACAAAACGACTCACTCTTGCACATTAAGCCTTTATTCTCTATAACTCTTGCCAATCTACACACCCATGCATGTATTCAAACCTAGCTATTGCAGTGATTGATCTGCTCATATAGCTAACCCAGACACATTCAAGCACTCCTTATCACACCCCCCCCCACCTTAAACCACATTATTTCTGTCTCATGATACTCCATTTGATGAGGAGGCAATAGCAAATAAAAACAAAGCTCCCAAAAAGACATAAAATATGTAAAGAAGGGTGCATTATGTACTCTACAACGCAGTTTTCTCATATTTGTGAGGCTGATTTACAATCCTTCTTCAAAGTCGACTCACTGCAATGCTGGAGATTTATGTAGAGAGGATCACATTGTACCTAGCTGCAGCCATATGCATGTCTGATTTCCATATGCTGTATTAGTGTCATGTCAGATAGTACACAGAGGCTGGGGCCTTATTAGGTGTGGGGGTCCTTGCTGCAGTACAAATCAACACCACCGGGATCTCTGCTCATTCTTTGTCACCAACTTCTCCAAACACATCTCCATATGTACGTGTACGCACACATACACACACGCGCGCACACGCACACACGCACACACACACACACAGATATTGCTGCACTCACTGTGCTGATCTGCAAGGAGCAGAGGGCGGGGGTCCAAGGGTGCCATAAAGTTGGCAGCGTTTGATTGCGACAGCTTTGATTCCAAAAAAACAGAGTAAATAAACAAGATCCCCTGTGGTTCTGACAGAAATGGAGTGAAGCAGCACAAGATGGAGGGACAGAGAGAAAAAAGACAGGAGAAAGATATTGATAGAGGGAAAATAATGTTAAATTCTTAATGGCTCATGATAGAGCAGAGATGTGTGACCCACAACAAAATTAGTTGATTAAAAAGACAGAACATTGTCTAGCTATGAAATAGGCAGTAATACATTTTGAGGAAATATGTTGAAATCAGTGAATTCTGAATCCATATTGCGCTGCATTCATAATGCATTGCATTCTGCAATACATATTGTATAGCACTTGTATTAATTCCATTGTAAAGTTAATTTGCTTTTATCAGGGTTGAACAATAAGTAATGTCGCAATACTAGAAAAACCTGACATGGGTCCAAAGTGAACTCACATAGCTGCTCTTCATGCAAATAAAATAATAAAAATAATCAATTTAAGCATCCAGTCAGAATAAACCAATGGTATCTTTTGACAATGACATCATATTGGGTGCGCAAGAAAAGCCGACGGAAAATGAGATTGCAGGTTTATTCCCTAATGTCAAATTTGTTTTCATGAGTCGATTTTGACATAAAATGTTCTGCACAGTTATTATCCTAAAACGGTATTATTGGGTATTATCCTAAAAAGACAACGGAAGTTGGCATTTTTGTCAGGAGTACAGCTTTTAGAGACCGCTCCAGTGTCACAGCAAATCCCTCTGCCACATGTGAATAGCTAGTGCATATGAACCACTGAATATGTGCTTATGACAAATGTTTGTTTGTTTGTTTATTTGGCTTCTTTAACGTCGCTATCGGCATTATTGGCCATGTAAGCGACACACACAAGGTTATATCCATGCACAAGTTCATCTCAACACCAGTCAGATATATATACACAAGTCAATGCCAATTTGGAGTAATTAATTAACCTAACACGCATTTGGACTGTGGGAGGAAACCCGAGTACCCGGAGTAAACCCACGCAGACACGGGGAGGACATGCAGACTCCACACAGAAAGGACCCAGGTCTCTCCACC
>JAUZSU010033393.1:0-10340 GCA_034780255.1 Parotocinclus maculicauda | reverse complement strand
AATGTATAGGTACTCAGCATGCGAAGCATAATACTGTAAAAAAAACAAGTTCTTACTAAATTCCAGTCAACGTTTGACGAACTTATCCAGTGTAATCTGACACGTTCTCTTGACCAAAATCAAGAAAGTGGTGGGTGTATTCACCTCCCGCTGGTTTTGCTCTTGTCAACAACTTTTTGGATTTTCTGACTTTTGATAAAAGCATAAATTCTCCTGGAGATCTCAAAGACCCTCCCATAAATCGCTGATCCACTTTGCATCCGCTAGGTGGCGACTTGTGGCTTCCTTTTCTTATTCGCTTCTTATTTCTTATACACGTTTTTTGGTCCGATTAAGCGGAATTTTGGTCCAAATAAGCAAATAACATTACACATATAATAGAATTTGGTTCGAATAAACGGCTGGTCACATTAACAAGTGGTCCAATTAACCGGATTCAACTGTAGTTGGAAGTGTCTTGAAGAGAACCCTACTTCTGAAGTGGTATTACCAATGAAGTTTAAGTAGAACATAAATCCATCTGCTACACATCATGCAACTCTGCATTATCTGGATCAAACCTTGATAATGCAGATGCATGAAACAACCATATTAGGGTCTATGAGAGATATTTACAAACGTATAAATATTTTTTTACAAAGCAATTTAAGGAAGTGTTTAATGATCAGCAAAAACAGGACAGACAACACGTCAATAAGAACAACTCCCAGGAGCTTCCAGTAAGCAGTACACGGTAATTTCCCGCAAAACTAGCCAATTCTGATTCACTAGTGTGCCTTGAGTACACTGAATTATACTGCAAAACTGCCCTGACTACATTAAAACGGTCAAATATCACTGAGGAAAAGTGATGTAATACACATCTGCTATACACCATCTGTTTGTTCGCAAATTATTCTACCACAACACCAAGGATTTCGCTCGGCCCTCAAGGTGGTAGCTTGTGTCAACCTGAACAATGTTATCATTGAATAAAAAGAATGTGAAGTAAATGGTTTTATTAGTAGGTATGTTTTAAAAAGAACATGCATTGTACAAAGATGATTCTAGGAACACAGGGATATATAAAACTTGCCTCATTAACACAAAACTTGTAAAGTTTAATTAGCTATTAAAAACTCGTTATGAAAGACACTTTCATAAGTCACATCTGATCAAATATCAGGTAGACAAAAATATGGAGAGCCGATTCGCTCAGTTGTCTAGCAAAACTAGCATACTTGCAGTGTCGACATGACATAGCATTAATAATCAATAATATGATGATTATTATATGCCTCATCGGTCTACAAAGGTTACAAGGTGCAACAGGCCAATGGTGACTTTCACACTTATCTCCCAGACCTACTGTATGTGCAAGACTATTGGGCAGTGATGGGGTACTCTACCAAGGCTTCATTTTGCTTCCCCATGAAGGTAGAGGTAATTACAGGAATAAAAAAAAAGAAAATAAGAGGAAGGAGAGGGCGTTCGGCGTGCATGTGCACTCACCCACTCCGGGCGCGGTGACTGAGCTGGCCGGTTTGTTTTGTGCAGAAGCAGCGGCAGCAGCCACGGCGTTGCCGTAGCCGCCCTTACAGAAATCCCCGCTCCCTGCTGAAGCCTGGCCCAAATCCTCATAGCCTGCAAACGGGCACACACACAGCCACGGCCCCACAGCATTAGAAACACACACCAGGCGGGGGCAAGAAGGAGGGATGGAGTGGTAGGAAAGAGGAGAGTATAAGCTACAAGCAGAATTGCAGCGTAAGAGACAGAGGTTACAAATCGGTGGAGAGCGGGAAAAAAAAAAAATGGTGGAAGGATGCGATGAAAAGTCGATTAGCAAAGAAGTGGAAGATTCAGGTTGCTGCAAATAGCTAAATTTTGTACAGGCCTACAAGTAATACTGAGATATTGTCAGGCTTATTATGCAATACATTTGAAACCTAATTTAGGAAAATTCTTTTTATACTGCTCAAAAAATTAGGGGATGTTTCAAAATGAAAAGGATCATTCAAGAACTGCTGGACAATCTGATCCTTGCTACACTCCATCTTACACATGATGTGCCAATAAGCCCATAGCTGATTATAACAGCCCAGAACATACACATCCACTGCCTTACTGACGCCGCATGGGGGCAAAATGGCCATTCACAACCAGCCACTAGGGCACTCATCTGGTCCAGAACTTTTCTTCATCTATTTTTTGTTCCCATTTCTCTACTTTGTTAACTGTGGACCTTTTACTATACGGTTTGCCCTCAATTCACAGGTTTCAAATATCTTCTTGCTGGTTGACATTAGTGTTTTTGCAGCTTGTCTTTTGATATATATATATATATATATATATATATTTAAGACTCCTAATCACATCGATCATATTGGATATTTCCATTGTTGTTCTCAGATACAGCTTTCACTAGCTTTTTCTTTGCTGTAAGATCTCTTAACAGTAACCACACACAACTACTATATGGCAAAAGTGACTACAGTCGATTCCGGTTAACGGGACCACATCGGGACACAATCATTTTGGTCCTAATAACCGGCTGGTCAGATTAAACAAACATGCCCCATGTTACAAGACGGGACGTGCTATGTAACATATTTAATTTTTTTTAAACCTTTGTGTGATTTACATGTATAGCGAACGTACAAACAAGAATTACTGTTGCTTACGAACTTTGTGTTGTAGATCTTTTCGGAAAACGTGGTTGCAAACATTTTTCAATGAACAATGTATAGGTACTTCGCATGCGAAGCATAATACTGTAAAAAACAAGTTCTTACTAAATTCCAGTCAACATTTGAACAACTTATCCAGTGTGAATTGACGTGCTTTTGCTGTGGCTAAGTGGCGACTTGTGGCTTGTTTTTTTGTAGTAAATGGAAATGTTACACAAATACCTGTAGGTGACAGTAGAGGGCTGGGAAGAAACTCTGGAGTTTTCGGGTAATAATGCCAGAGACGAAGAGTTTCTTCACGGATAGTACATACTGTACATGTTCTTTGGTCCGATTAAGCTGAATTTTGGTCCAAATAAGCAAATAACATTACACGTATTAATAGGATTTGTTTTGGTACTTTAGAATTTGGTCCAAATAAGTGGCTGGTCCCAATAACCGGTGGTCCTATTAACCGGAATCGACTGTATATATACAGTATATACACACAAAACTTGTGTGTGCAATATCAGAAAAAAGTGTGCTTTTTTATTTTAATTATTTTTTAATGAAAAGAATCCCACCCCTGTGGTGACTACAGTCCCAACTGTGCCTTTTGGCTGGGCCGGCTTTCACGCAGGAGCAATTGGCTGTCCCTGAGGAAGGGGAGGCCAGACAGATGAAGACATGCCCTGGCCCAGCAACAGCAAGTGACCCCTGCAAGCCTATGAACTGGCACTCTGTTCAAGGTATGTCATCTGTGAATTCAGGTATATGATCCAGACCTCTCGTGACCATGAACAGTAAAAGTGAAAGTAAAAAAAATGATAAAAGACTGCATATTGATACTTATGTACAACTATTGGTAGTATTTTAGTAAAAAACTGCTATAGCCTAGCAGTTGAAGCTGGAAAAATTGTATAAGTTTGTTTGTAATTTACTTTTCATTCATGATACATTTAATAATTTAATTATAAAAATGAATAAATAATAATATATTTGTATCAGAGATTTAGCAAACATATAACATTAAATAATACGTAACCAAAAATTATTATTCTTAGTCAAACTACGGCAGTGTGTAACATTTTGAAGCTTCTTCTGTTAAACTTAATCAGAAGTCAACATATAAATTCAACTGAAAATAACCAACAACACCCATTCTATCCATTTGTATTATTGAATGTGAAATCATAATAATGATAATTCCAGATATTACAGACATGGTAAAGTAAAGTGAGTATACGAAAATGCACACTTGAAGAGGCACACAGACGCTTTAAAATAAAACATATTTCTTCCCTGTTAGCCAATCTAAATACAGATTTTATTTAGGCATGTAGAGAAATGACTGATTTATTCAGTTTTAATTTATTGCTGATATTCAATAACAAAAAATGTTTAGTTAATAATTAATTTTACAGCAGACAAAGGCATTGGACTCGGCAGGTCTTGACAATCATTACCTCAAGATCGAGATGAGACCGAGTCCAAATTAGTTTGAGAATGAGATTAGATGGGACAGAGGCAACTCTTTTATGGTTTTGAGACTTATTATGAGACTGAGACGAGACTAGAGTACTACAACAATAATTATTGATGTAATTAAAGTAATTTTTATTTAGACTAAAACTGTGTTTAAATTAAATGGTTTAAACTGTAATGTATCACTTAATCCTCTTAAACTAGACATAAATAGATTACAGTAAAATATGACTCTTTACTACCAGCACTGATGTAGAGCCCACAGCTGCATCCAGTAGACTTACTCCAACCACAACCCACAGCTAAATGCCTTAGGGCAACACAAAATGGAAAGGTATATGAGAAACCAGGTAAACACATCATACAATCAATACTCTAATGGAAATGAAAATAAATACCATCATGTCCACCATGATTAAGTTGAACATCAAGGTGGAATGCAGAGCTGGTATAAAGATTCAAGTAGCACCTCAGTTTATCTGCAAACAGTGCTATCACTTTCTCCCTTTTTCTTTAACCCTAAATCCCCATCTGTCCGCCTCTCTCGTCTTCACTAAAACTCTCTCCTATTTTATCAAGCCTGTCACTCCTGATTAACAGATTTCACTTCAGCATCAAACTCCCACTACCACTAGCACTCGCGCTGAAAGAGAGAGAGAGAGCACCAGAGAGACAGCCAGAAAGGACCAGTATAACTACACACATACACCAGCGTGTCTGTCCAGGACAGTCACATGTAATGAGTGTGACGTCTGTGAGTGTGGCTGTACGTGTGTATTTATAAAGACAGGGACTGTGATCATGAGTACTGACAGCTCCCCACACCCTCCTCACTCCACTCACTCTCGGTGGGAAAGAGCCTAATGAGGGGTTCACAGGCTGCGAACTGATGCCCCCTCTCAGTCCACCTTCGCTTACTTACTTACTTACTTACTCACTCACATACATACCCAGGCATACACACACAAAAGCACACACACACACACACACACACAACCTGAGCAGCTGGCCTTCATACCATCAAAATGTCACACATCTTACTTTCTCTTTTCTTCTCTATGTTGTGACTGTGTGCCACCAGAGATTTCACACAGTGGACTAATAAGTACTCTACCTACACACACACACACACACATGCACACGCACGCACACACATGCACACGCTCGCACGCACACACACACACACACACACACACACACACGCACGCACACATACACACATTTGTTTTTCTATCACTGTCTGACTTTCCATAGACATATTTAGAGATAGACCAATGCCGCTTTTTAATTAAAACAAAAAAAAAGGTTCAAACTCGTAGATTGCATTAAAAATATTTATTTTATGTTTTGTGGGGACCAGCAAAAACATACCCAGCATGGTAAAAATGTCATCTTTCTATAATTTTGGGGACATTTGGTCCCCACTGCGATATATAAACTTAACTCTCCTACACAAACTCCAGCCCCATACAGAGGCCTTAACGTGCTCATACTCATTAGCCCGGCTTTAGTCCCCCATGGAGGTGTATATGTGTGCATAGGTGTGTGTGTGTGTGTGTGTGTGTGTGTGAGAGAGAGAGAGAGAGAGAGAGAGAGAGAGAGTTGTCCTGTGCTTTATTACAGGTGAGAATAAAAGGTCAAGAAGGGTTAATGTGGCAGTCTAGCACCAGGGTTCATAAGAGAAACAGACCCATTGTTTGAGCAAGCGACAGGCTGCAGCTGGTAAACCTGCACATTACCTGGTGTCATTAACCTGAATCTTAAAAATTAGCCAGTTAATTGGCAACTTATAATTAAGTTATAGTACAAATATCAGAGCTCAACTCGCACATTTATATCAGCAGATATTTCCTTCTAGAATCAAGCAGCTGAAGGGTAAGGGCATTGCTCAAGGGTTCAAATGTTCTGGATCTAAACTAAAAACCTTCCAATTAGAAGGCCAGAGCCATAGCCACTAAGCCACCAATGTCCATGAAGTGAAGAACTTTGGATACTGATCCAGTGCTGATATTATATAAATGATTTTTAATAACTGAGACGTTTCTGTTTCTATGCCATGTAAACTGTCCCAGATTGCATGGCTTGCTGGCATGCACAAAACAATTATGTGTATGGACAGTGTCACAAAGAGTTATGGTTCATATATGGATGGAGTTCTGATTCTGTCTGTGTGGTCTTGACTTGGGTACTCTGATTTTCACATCCCCAAAACCATGCCAGTAGATAGATTTTCTACACTTGTCTCTAGGTGGGTGCAAGTGTGTGATGGCTTGTGTTAGTTTGTGTTTTGCCCGGGGTCCTCCCTCTCTAGAAGTATTCTCGTGATAAACTACAATATTGATCAAAATACCATAATTACTAAAGATTAATGAATAAAATTATGATTTGTGGTAGGACCCAAGGATGCGGGAGTGGCGGAATCCCATGGCGTATAATAACAATAGGGAAATAATATATATAAACTATAAAAAGGATAAAAAGGGAAAAAAGGCCCTAAATAATAAAAGAAACTTAAAAGGGATAAAGTGCGCAGCTGTTGTCTGTGCATAATAACACCAACTCCCCAGCTGGCCAGGGCGCGAATGAATTGCCAACGCCGACGCACCAGGGGACAAAAGGGCGCTGATTTGGAACATCTCTCATCATCGTTGCGGAGGACTCCAGAACGTCAGGGGGACGGAGGAACTCCAGAACGCCAGAGGGCGAGTGTGAGCTCGGGCGCGTGTATAGCGTGGAACCCTAAAAAAAATTACTGGTGTACTGGCTGTATTAGTGAATGAATGAATCACACATTCCCATACAATCAAATGGGCCATTAGGCCAGTATTGGTATCATTATCAGCATCAGGAATGTCAAAATCAGCACACCTAATTATAGATAAATAAATAATGCTATTCTCACCATTAATCAAGTGTACTTATCAAGCTAAATATCCCTACATTTTTTTGCAGCTCTGCAGCCTTGCAGCTTGTATAAAAGCGTAAATTTGCTGTGCCCTTAACAACTCAACACACAGCCAATGATGTCTAAACTGCTTACAACAAAAGTGAAAAAGTGTGCCCCATTAATCATTTTCTCTCCCATTATCATGTGACTCATTATTGTTACAAGGTCTCAGGAGAGAATGGTGAGCTGGTGTTTTAAATTTGGTGTTATCGCTCTCACACTCTCTCATACTGGTCACTGAAATTTCAACATGCCACCTCATGGCAAAGAAAAAAATGTTGCTCTACATAAAAATCGCCTAGGCTATAAGAACATTGCCAACACCCTAAAAGTGAGCTGCAGTACGGTGACCAAGACCATACAGTGGTTTAACAGGAAAGGTTCCACTCAGAACACGCCAACATGTACTGTGACATACTGAAGCACAGCATCGATCCCTGGGCTTCAGAAACTGGGCATGTCACCATGTCTCCACAACTACACCCTATTGAGCATCTGTTTGGCATTTTCAAACAGAATTTGGAGGAGTGCAAGGTCTCTAACATCCACCAGCTCCATGATCTCGTTATGGAAAGGTGGAAAAGGATTCCAGTGGCAACCTATGAAGCTTCAGCGAACTCCATGCCCAAGAGACTTAAGGCTGTGCTGAAAAATAATGGTGGCCACACAAAATATTGACACGTTGGACACAATGTGGCCATTTTCATTTAGAGATGTACTCACTTTTGTTGCCAGTGCTTTAGACATTAATGGCTGTTTGTTGAGTTATTTTGAGGGCACAGCAAATTTACACTTTTATACAAGCTGTAGACTAACCAGCATACAAAAATGTGAAGAGTGTACTCGTTTTTATGTGATACTGTATATTACTCTACTTTTGTCTCAAATATATAATTGCCTCTATAATGTCGCATTACCATTTCGTGAGGTGTCTGAGCTATGCTCAGAATCGTCTAGTTCTGAAAAACCTGCAAGGCTAGAGCGCTGTAACAAAGTAGTTACAAAAATGTGAGGGGTGTTATCAACTTATTGAGATACTGTAAGCATAGCAAGACCATATATTTAAATAGCCATAATTAGTATTCTTACTTTGAGTTTAATATGCCTATCATTGTCTAATATTGCTTGTTTAAAAGTTTTGTCTTTCATCACGAATATTTAATACACACCAAAAGACACACAAAGCATAACATAATCCATCTGACTGGCTGTGCAGCGGTTTGTCTCAGGTGAGGGCTTTAAATAGGTCCTGAAATCAAATGAACTCTTGCTTCAGAAGTGAGAAAGCTGTGGTCCAACTAAAGCTGAATGTTTCTCTATATTAACTAGATTCATCATCATTAATTTATTTTCAGTGTCACAGTGTCTCAGTGAGTAGCACTGTCACCACACACCGAGAAGGTTCTATCCTGGCATTAAGCAAGAACTAACCTTGGACAGGTCATCATTCCATCACAGGGCACATGCAACCATACAGACACACACTGGGACAGTTTAGAGGTGCCAACTGACCTAATGTGTGTTTTTGGTATGTGGGAGGAAGAAGAAGTACCTGAAGCTGACACAGCCACAAGAAAAAGAAAGAGTTCCACTGTAATCTTGGCCAGGATTAAGTGGTTATAGAACTGTAATATGGTTGGACATAATATAATTTCATATCTAAAGTATGACTTATGTTTTCTAATTTTCTTTGTTGATTTAATTTTATTGATTTATATTATTATTAATATTTTCAGTATATTCTGGAAAGATCTTTGATGGTGTGACATTCTTAGGCTTAACATCTGGTCCAGTTCTGGTGCTTTTAGTGGACCCCCAAAAAAGCTGAGATATGTATAGCAAATCTGAGGCCAAGACACTATTACCTTTTTAGAACACTGTTTCAAATCATACTGGGGCACACGTTAGGAGTGTGTGTTTGCTACAAACTTGGAATGTATCAGAAAATAAGTTTACTCAAGCTGTTTTTCATTAAATGCTAGCTGGCCAGCCAGCGCATTTATCCTTCTACAGTCTTGATATCTGTTGTTGTAGAAAGAAGCATCAAAATCAAATAAGCACTAGAATATAAACTGTAGAAAAGGCTTATGGTTGCAGTTTTGTATGGCAAAAAAAATATGACTGATTTAAAATTAAATCAATGTGTATGTTTGCTTACATTATGTTATATTAAATTATACATTTACAGTGCTGTGAACTGAATATAGACATATTTGTGTAAGAAAGTTTTGGGGTGGAAATAATCATTCTTGTCCTGACATGATTTGCAGTCATGATTTTATTTGTTGTTATTTTAATCCCCGATTTTTATGCAACATTTGCCTTTGCATCTGGACAGTGGCATTTAAGTTACAATAAACAAGGCTAAGCTGATAACGCAAATGTGACAGACATGAAAAAGAAAGATATAAGCAAACACACACACACACACACACACACACACACACAGACACTTTCTTAGTAAAGGTATGTTTGTGAGGACATTCCATTAGAAATGTGATTATTGTAGCTTAGTGACACTATACCTACATCTAACAGTAATCCTTATCTTAGCTTTGTTAATTTCAAACATTACTTGCAAAATATATTTGAAAAATATCAGATGATCTAATCCTTCAGGGGACCTATAGTCACCACAGACACACAAACTAACAAAATATAAAAGTGAACAGTAAAATAGTGCTCAAAATATACTGTATGTTATTGTAGTAATTTGTTTTAAATTCTCATTTAGTTTTATATAAAATATATTACACCCACATCCTTTACATTTGGGTAATACTACTTATAAACTATCATGGCTAGATAGTTCAGTTAGTAAAGTAGGTTGTATGATGCAAGTATATGACAAAAATAAAATAATAAACACATTGGGTAATGAACACATACGCTATTACGTACATCACAAGGGATTACACAGATAAAGGGATGAGTGCTAAGTGACACAATGCAAATATGTTAGTCTGTAATAAGTTTAAGTAGTATTCAACACTGTAGTAAATGATGTTGTTTCAATTGTTTAAGGCCTGGGGCGTGTGTGTGTGTGTGTGTGTGTGTGTGTGTGTGTGTGTGTGTGAATGCCTTCAGGTGCAGACTGTATAAATTGCAGCTTTCCAGCTGCAGCAGATGTAAGCGGAAAGCCGGCATAGGGGACAGAGGGCTGTGGGGTCACCAGGGAAACCACCACAGCTGTGGCCCTCACACAAACTCACACACATATAAATGGCATTAGCTTGTCTTACAACCTTGGCCATGTTATT
>JAUZSU010033382.1:0-10340 GCA_034780255.1 Parotocinclus maculicauda | reverse complement strand
GTAGTTTGCCATTGCTTTCTCCACCCCTCCCCATTTATCCGGGCTTGGGACCGGCGTGCAGCTGTTTCCGGTTACACGGCTGGGGTGTTTTTGCATACGCAAGTCAATGACAATTTGCAGACCCCCATTAACCTAACACGCTTGACTTTGGGCTGTGGAAGGAAACCGGAGCACCCGGAGTAAACCCACTCAGACACGGGGAGGACGTGCAGACTCCACACAGAAAGGACCCAGGCCGCTTCACCCTGGGATTGAACCCGGGACCTTCTTGTTGTGAGACAGGCGGTGCTACCCACCGAGCCACCGTGCTGCCCAATTGCGATTACACTGTGGTAAAAAATGACATACATATTACATATTTTGTAAATATTTTGATAAAAACACTTGTCACAGGTAGACATGTGGGATTTCTATTTATAAATATAGTCAGTTGAAATTATTTAGCACCTCTCTCATACTCGTGGTTGCTATACAGAATAAGTGCGTTTTAAGCTGATTCTTGGAGGACAGGGATGAGATGTCAAAGAAAGTCTGGGTAAGTGAGTTATACAGCTGTGGTGCAAGTACTCTTAAGTACCTGCCACTGATAGTGGCTAATTTATGTCTGGTATCAACAACAGCCCAGTTTCAGCTGACTGAAGGGGCCAAGAGGGAGTGGAGTAATTCATTAACCGGGGGCAAGGCCGTGAAGGGCCTTTAACGTACAGTCATACCTTGGCACTCAACCACTTTGCAGCTTGTTGAATTTGTTTCTCAATGCATTTTAACAAGAAAATATTATCATGCAAGTTGTTTTTGTTTGGCACTCAATTGGCTTTAATTACTTCAAATTCCATTATTCCTTATGGGAGAAATTAACTTTATTCTCATCTTTTTTTGGCAATCGATGTGAATTCTGGAACAAAATAACGGCGTGTACCACTGTACTGCTGTAAGTAGAAGCACCTTATTCTGAATATGGTATGACATGGGTGGCTGTGTTTGAGCTCAGTGTAGTTTGGTAGAGTATCAGAAACTTAACGAAGTTTTCTAAGCAGGTTGTGATGAAAGAAGATGAGTGTTACAACAGCTGTCAAGGTGGATGTAGACAAGTACAGCGATATTGGGAATAGCTGTTGTTTGTATCCAAGACTTCTCCCAAGTTACAGAATGTACACTAAAGCTCAATGGCGGGACCATAAATATTAAGTGAGAACCTAAGAATACTTTTAGTAAACGTTTTTCTACCAGCTACCTGTTATGGCTCTGTTTTGTTTAAACTTATCCATTCTTCTGATAGTGAGAGCAATCCCAAGCTGACTTTGCAATGAAAGCTAAGACCATACCAATGCATGATGTATCCAAAAGGAAGAACATTAAGGTAGTAATGGGAACCATAGCAAATGTGCTGTTCTGAATGGAACTTAATTGTTTTATATCAGATAAGTAGGACTAGAGTCAAATAAGAGGTGAATCAGTGATTTCCATTTCAGTAAGATGAGAAAGCAGTACATCATGTGAGTCTTTGTCGAAAGGCCAAGAAGTGAGAATAACACAAAGTGCTCCACAGTCAATAGTAAGAATGATAACTACCAGTACCAAAGTGCAGACTTTTCACTGTTAAATGGATGAAATCCAAATGTTCACAAAGGCCATTTAGCATTAGGTGGGTGTAAGGTTTTATGGAAAATGAATAGGAAATTGCAAATGGTCCAGCAATTATCTTGATTATGTGAGTCTACACCAGTTTTCTTCTAAATAAAAGTCATGCCAGATTTAAGTTCAGTAGGAATAGTGCATGTTTCTAGTGATTTGTTAATGAAATGTGAAATAGGAATAGTGATTCCAAACATTTTTTTAAGCAAATAAGTAGGCACAGGGTCTAGCTGACGGTATGTGAATTTGGATTTGCTAATCAGTTCAGTTGCAAATGTAGGTGTGGGAAAGGATATTCCATATGGACTAAAGGGTTCAAAGAAGGAAGTGGTAGGAGACTGTGAAATGGAATCAATTTTATCTCCAGTATATAAAATTATTAAACATAATTGCATAGTTCAGGAAAATGCAGTTCATACGGTGAGTCATAGAGTCAGGAAGAGCAATTTGTTAATGCGGTAGCCTAGTGGTACTGAACATAGCAAAGGTACTGGACTATGGACCAAAACCCCAGGGTTGAAATCCCACTTCTGCCAAGTTACCGCTCTTAAGCAAGACCATTAACCCACAATTGTTTGGATTGTAACAGTTATAACTGCTAAGGTTATATCAGTTGTAAGTGACTCTAAATAAGGGCATTTGCTAAATGTCCAGCTGTAGATGTGGCAGTTCCAGAAAGAGACCGTAACAGTCTCTATATGGTACCAAAAAGAATAATGGCTTAAGCACACCACTGCTGATGATGTGATAAGGATACAATATACATGCAATATTTAGTGCAGTTCTGTATTTAAATAAAGAATTCAAAAATATGCCAGAGTAGACAGTAAGCCCAGTTGTTTTTAAATAAAGCCAATCAAGTTGCCTTCAGAGCTTCAAGCATAGTGGGGTACAAGATGAAGGCACAGATTTAGTCCTTACAGGTCAAAATTAATCTGTGGTTCTGCAGATTATATATAGCAAGAATTCATCAGAGATTGGCAGATCAGAAGATTCAGCACATGCGGAAGCTTCGATTAAGGTGTGGATAACTATAAGGCATACTGCATTAGTAACATAGTTTTTAGCAAGCCAAAACTGCAATGTGACTGCATGACTGACAGGCATAAAAGGAGCAACTATATTATGACAGTTCTCACTTTCTTACATTTGCTCCCAGTTTGGTTCGAATTGAGATGAAGGTACTTTTGCTTGCATTTAAAGCATGATGACATGGCAAGAGTGAAGCATGCCTGGAACTGAAGTGTGGACCAGATGCGATTGTGACACTTGGGTGTTAAGACCATGTCAGTTGTAAATCACCTTTGATAAGAGAGTCTAATAAATTGTAAATGTGTTGAATTAAATCAAAAAGCTGATTTCTACCTGTAGCCATCTTCCTATTTACATTTCCCGTATATTTGTAACTTTTTTTTGTAACAAAGTCAGGTATTAAATCTTTGAATCCTTTAATCCATTCTCGGCATGTGGTAGATTTTAAATAAGCTTCATTTTACTAAATGCAAACTCACCACCAGATACAATGACTAGGAGGTTGTAGATTTGCAAATAACGCACATGTCATAACAAATCCTTTAAATCCATGTCATGGACCTGCTCCAGTGGTCTAGTGGTTAAGGTACTGAACTACGGAGCAGAAGGTCCAGGGTTTAAATCCCACCTCTGCCACAGTTGGGTCCCTGAGCAAGGCCCTTATCCCACAATTGCTTGGATTGTAAACTGTATTAATCGTAAATTGCTCTTGATAAGGGCATCTGCTAAATTACATAAATGTAAATGTCATAAAGGGTAGAGATTACTTTCAAATGCAGTACTGATATAAACTTGTTGATTCTGACTTTTAACTGTACATGTCACATTTATTTCGTTGACAGTTTTGGCTTTTTTTCAGGAGCAGGGCTCAACCTTATAGCCATGTTTCAAATTCTAGTACAGTCAAATTTAGAGTCATTCTTACATTTTGTCTCAAAACAACTTTACAGCCCCAGGGCTATGGAAAAAATCAGAAATGGTGTGAGGAAGAAACCTTCGGAGAACCAAGAAACAAAAAAGAGATCCATTCTTGTTGGTAAGAAATATACTGAATTATCAAAATGCTCTGAAACTCTGTCATAAAGAGCATTTATTAGCTCCAAAAGGGCAGAGATTTCTTTCAAACACAGTACTAAGATAGACCTGTTCAATCCCATTTTCAAGCTCATCTGTCACATCACTTAAGTTTTGTTGACAGCTTGATGCAGGAAATGCTGGTGTCTTCTTTTGACATTTTCACTTGTACATCCCTCAATTATTTCCACCAGCTCTTGCTCAGAATCTGAAGTACAAATCATCTTGTGTATCTAACTAAATAAATGGATGCAAAGCAAGTGACTTTTTATTCACCATTTCTTCCTTTCCCCATTTTCTACAGCTGTGCCTGATTTTTGAGACTTAACAAACATAAAATTGGCCAAAGTCTCCCTGTAATATTGTATTTTAACATTGTTTTATTTTGTGACATTTATTTAACGAAAGGTCATTAAGTGTCTGCCCTACTCTGCAGGACTGATATGCTCTATTAAGGAGCAGCTGTGCTTATTTAATTCATCCATTGGTCAAACAATCTAGTTGGTAGAGTCTGATTTAGTCTCCATTTATGCAGTTGTGTATCTGGACCTTCAGCTTCTTTTTTCTATAGAGTTCTATACGATTAATCCATTAATCACTTTCTTATCTGCTTAATCCTGGTCAAGTTGGTGGGACTGCCAGTTCCCAGCAGGCAGAACAGGGCACAAGGCAGGAACAGCCCTAGACAGAAACACACAGACACACTAAGGGCACTTTAGAAACACCAATTAACCTAACATGCTTTGGTAGAGCCCAAGGTCAGGATCAAACCGGGGAAGCTGGAGCTATGAGCTGACTGAGCTAATGGCTTTGCCAGTGAGATACATGACTCATGGCTCTTTATTCTTTTGCAAATAAAATGAATGACAGATTGAAATATTTTTGGAACAATTGTTAAATTTTTTCCAATTTAAACAAACGTATAAATGTCGGTGCATTACAGCGCTTACAAGTTACGAATTTCTTTACGTTTCTTTAACCAATCAAAATATTTTTTAATGCATTTACTGAAGAAATAATCTGAGAATACTGAAAATTGGACTTTAGTCATGTGTTTATGATTAATTATAAATCAGTCAACAAGTCGTTTACAAGAGAATTATCTTTTATCTCTCATGCAAGTGGATGGTACTTTGATGCCAGATATTTAATGCTAGTGCATTCATCAGCTTGTCTGTAGCAAAAGAAACACCACCTGGGGACTTCTGTAGCCTAGCGGTTAAGGTACTGGACTCTGTACCGATGGTCCTGGGTCCAAATCCCACCTCGACCAAGCTACCACAGTTGGGTCCTTAAACAAGGCCCTTAACCCATCATTGCTTGAATTGTAAGAATGCATGAGTTGTAAGTCGCTCTGGATAAGGGCGTCTGCTAAAAGCTGTAAAAGTAAAACGTCTAAAGTTGCTCACCCAAGCTTTTAGACTTTAGGACGTTGCTTGAGCATTCATAATATGTCTACAGCTAGATGCCAGAAAATGTTTGAAACCTCCAGACAATAATGATTTGCTCTATCAAAAAGGGAACATATTCAATCGCAATGTCACAAAGAAGGACAGAGATGCTGATAAAGTTGCGTGTGACTGAGTCGGCTCTGATAGTGAGACTAGTCAAGCGGATGATTGGGGTTCAGGTCAGAGCTCCGGGGCTGATAGCCAAGCCTTACTCTCTTGTGCAGCACTGCTCAGGTTCTGTCTGAACTCCTCATCTCTAGCATACTCTTGAGTATAAGTAGAATATGTACTTTGCTAATTAGTACGGCCATTGCAGGGTATAATTGGCCTTTTTATGAAGATGGATTTGAGCACTCCATAGCTTTCCTCAGGGTGGGCCTATCAGTGTATAATGCTCTTGAGCTATGCTCTGAAAATTGGATTGTTGCTGTTCCTACAAAATGCCTGTTGGGTTTATGGACTGGTTTTACTTTTCTCCATTATTTTGAGTCCACTATAGACACTTATCTTGTAGCTACACAGTACGGGACCAGCCGTGACACTGACATGCTAGTGAGATGTCTGCATGCGATGTCGGTAAGAGTGGTTTGAGTGCAGTTTGTTTACAAAGATTTGTTTAGCTCTGTGTGCAGTCCTCTTGGTTTCATTACCTTGCATTCTCACTGGTGGTGACGTGACGTGACTATGGCCAGAAATAGGTTATTTTTACACTGAGAGGAGGAAGAAGGGAGGTTGATAAAACTAGCAATGAAAGCTGAGGGCCAGGAAAAAGAATCTTGTGAAATAAGATCTGTTTTTAGTTTCTATCAGACAGCATATCTGTTTCTAGCAGAGCGTGAAGACAGATTGGCATAAGCAGTCTGTAAATCACCATGTGAATCTTAGTTATTGATGAGAAACATGAATTACAGTATTAAAGTAAAATTACTTACTTTGTATGCAAGTTCAATAATTACTAATTAAATACTTACTTGTCTGGAGATCTAAAATATTCATCACGCCAGACTTCTTTTATTGCTCGTTTCGCGGATCCGCCGACAATCATATTTGAAGAATACAAAAAAAAACCCCCTTTTTTTTTGTATTTCTCAGATCCGCCGCAGCACCAATGGTTGAAATAAAAAAAATATATATATATATTTTTGCTTTTTCCTCCCTCCGGTGGAGAGCCAACGGTTTTGTTCTGTTCATAATTTTTTTTTTCCAAATTCACTTTAATTTAATTGTAAGTTAAATAAATTTTATTTTTAAATCAAAATGTATTTTTATTTCTTCCCCCTTTCTTGTATTGATTCCACATAGTCCTCGAGAAATTGAAAAGTGCTGAAAAATAAAGATTTTTTTTTTTCCTTCCTTCTCAGTAGATTCTTAAGAAGGGACATCCGAGGAACAAACAATTAAAAAAGTCTGGCCTCATCAACAGTCGAGCCTAGAATATCCACATGAAGTCAAAAGTTACAGCTCTTTTGAAGACAGGGTTACACACACGTACATTATGTGGCCAAAAGTTTGCAGAGAACTAATAATATAATATAATAGGCCTTTGGTATTTCAAAAGCTTCCTGCTAACACATTCATAATATGAATCAAACAGATATGGAATCTCCATAGACACAGTGACCCTCAGTGTGACATTTTTATAGATGTCCACCTTTCAAACTCTTCCTGCTTTTAATACAAAGTCTGTAAACAAATGGTTTGCCAACGTTCATTGAGAACTTGGCTGGATTTCACAGGGCACTGACCTTAACTCAGTTGGACAACTCTGAGATGAATTGGTATGCCAACAGCAAGTCTGGGTATTTTGTCCAACCGAATCACTCAACCTCACTCATTTTAAAACATTTTAGTCAAGTCAACTTATTCATATACCGCTTTTTTAACAAAAGACCATTGTCTGTAAGCACATTTACAACGATCTAGACACAAATCCCAGAACTGAGGCAGCAATGGCAATGAAAAACTTTACATTAATATGATGAGGACCAAGTAACCCATCCTCCTTGTGCAGCCTAGACGTTAAATGCAAGATACAAACTAAATTATCTAAATAAAAACTACATGCAATAATTAAAACAGAGTACATAATAAAAAATTGTAATAAACAAAATATAATCAAAGACGACAGACTACAATCAATTTAAGGAAGAGTTATAGATGGGTCTGATGACGTCATTCACTTACGGGACATCGGAAGGGCAGGTCTGATCCACTTTCCAATCCATATTCCATTTCATATCTTACCATGAGCACACAGCAACTTCAGTCTGCAACTGAGTGAGCAAATATTATTAGCTGATAGTTTAAGCAATTCTTAACAGGTACCAATTAAGAAAATATCATTTCAATTCAACTTATTGGTTCCAACTAATACATTATATGGTTTAAAAACACAGCCATGATTAGTGCAACAATCTGTCTGTACTTAGGAAGGATCTATCTCCCAGGATCGATGTCTCGTGATCATGGACGTCATCACATGGTTTTATTTTTGGTCATAGCGTTAGTAAAAATCGCAGCTCAAAAGCATTCAAAAGTTCAGGGACAGTCTAAAACACTTTACAAGCTTTACGTGTTTTAATGTGCTCAAACAATGACCTAAGAAAAACAAAATTCTCTCATTTACTACTATTAATAACTATTCTTTACTGCTGGAATGATGAACAAAAAGGAAAGTGAACATTTTTACATTAAGCTTTGACATTTTCTTCCCATTTAAACCTATTTTACTATTTTATCTTGTTCATAACTGCAGCAATAGAGGATAGAGGATCAAATGGCAATGAAAACCAACAATAAAAAGTACCAACAATGATAATCATAATATAAAAGTACAAAAAAGCCTCTTGTTTTGAAATCGTTATCGACAGTTGTGAACTAGAATCAGATCAGAACTGATCAAAATAAACAATACAAAACTAAATTAGCTTTAACTTTAAATTATATATATATTTATACATTTATATATAAATACAATTATAAAATAGAGAATATGAGTGAGACTGGCTTTATTATTGGCCTTATTTAGTCCAGCAAAATGAGTCATTGTAAGATTTGGTGGCATGGCATCCTCAGTCAACAGGAGTAGAACAGGACTGGAACTGGTGTCAGATGAACTGGTTCAGAGGCACTGGAACTGGTGTAACTAGTACAAAGAGTAGATCTGGTGTACTCCCTGATCTGGATCATACCTTTATTTTACCACAATTTGTTATCTTGAAGCCTTTTATCAGTATACGTTTCTGATTACTAGACGCTGAAGGCACAGTCAGATTTCATTTGATCATTTGTTCCCATGGTGATCCCATTCCATTATTGGGCAAAGAGCCCGATGACAAATTGCTCATATAACAGATGGTTTACAGTCAGTCATGGGCTTTTCTGGAACTAGAGTCTAATAAAAGGTGATGAACGAGAGCAAACTTTTAAACTTTATTTATTCAATTTATCCCTAAATGACTAACTACATTTTTACAACGATTTTAAGAATTCTAACATGACAAAGTACCTCTCACCAGTGCACCTGTCAGAAATGAGCATTATTATGGTGTTGATTTTGCTATGTAAACACCCTCTTGTCGCAAATGTGTCATTTAATTTGATGTCGCCCTGTAGTAGGTGGCATCGACAAGGCTATTATGATGAATTATATATCTGTGGGAAAAGCCTTTTTGGCAGCAAGTCCTTCCAACTGCTATTATGTGACAAGGTTTAGCTTGATTATGAAATAATAATATTTATGATAATTTGTCACTTATTTCTGCATTTGGCTCACTGAGCCTCTTTGAATTTCAAAGCGGTGGGTTGAGTTTGCTTTACAGCAATGCCAGTCCATAATGAAGTACTTATAATTGATTTTTAAATTAGTCTTTCTTATTGTGTGGCCTTTCATGATGATCTTCACTTTGATACGCATCCAGAACCTCAAAAGAAAAGCTCTGTCATCTATTATTTGTAAAATAACAAAACTAATTTTTCAATTGCGTTCTCTATGAGAACACTCCAGCGCGTGATTTGAGGAGGTCATCAAAGTGCATGCACGTTACGTTTTGTTTCTGGGATTGTTCTTCAGTCTCATCGACCCATGACTGTTTTATATCGGCAGTTCAGTCAAGGCTGTTTATACAGGATTTTTTTAAACAGGAGGTTTGAGAAGGGCGTCGTTGCTTTGGCGTAAGCAGAGGTGACGGCTCTGTTGGAACAAACATTTCAGGAGGGTTAAGCCGCTGCTGCATGTGTTCCTGTGATAAGCTGATCATAAATGGAGGGATTTACGATAGTGCATTAAGCTGAATTTGTTCATTCTGCTATTATTTAGGGTATAAAAGGACAGCGAAAGCATTTTTGAGAAAAGTAGCAGCAGGAGTAAGCGCTAGACAAGGCAGCGCATAAAACATTGGTTTATCAGAAGCTCTCTGAATTTTCACAGCTAAACACAGTTGAAAGTTATCAGGAAGAAAAAGGAAGAAAGGACAGTCCTCAACTGATCCAGATTTCACAAATCTTATTTCGGTTAGCAAACTGACAAGTTGCATAATGGAATTCTGAATATAATCCACCACCATGGGATTAAGATAGACCACATGTCAACACACATGGTTCTTTGTTGAGTTTTGTAAAGACGTGGCTGGTACCTTTATAGATAACAAGATTTCTATTCCATTTAGTTTACATTCATTTAAGGCGTGTTTCATAGTTTATTTGGATAATCGTTAACAAGCTTGAAAGATCATACTAAGTAATTGACTTACTTGTCAGTGAATTTTAACTACACTGCTCACAAAAATTAGGGGATATTTCATTATATTTCACTTTGAAGTATCCCCTGTTTTGTGAGCAGTGTATTAAACAATTACACTGTGGCACCAGATACAGTACAGCAGTACAGTCAAGCATCATACAACCAAGACTGGGCATACAAAGTGGCATTTCTAGACTACTTGTCATACTGGGGCACACACAGAATTTAGAGGGGCACGGCTGCACCTCTGTGTTTGCCAATCAGTCATTAAAGCAATAGAACATGAGAGGGAGTGTGTTAGTAGCCGAAATCACAGCCGTGATGTTATTGGCGATAACACACGACCTCGAGTGTTCTATTGCTTTTATACAACAGTTTTTTTTACAAAATAAATGAAGAAAATAAAT
>JAUZSU010033371.1:0-10341 GCA_034780255.1 Parotocinclus maculicauda | reverse complement strand
TCCCCGTGTCTGCGTGGGTTTACTCCGGGTACTCCGGTTTCCTCCCACAGCCCAAAGACATGCGTGTCAGGTTAATTAGCGTTCCCAAAAAATTGTCATTGACTTGTGTGTGTGTATATATATATATGACTGGTATTGAAATGAACTTGTGTATGGATGTAGCCTTGTGTATGTCGCTTACATGGCCGCTGATGCCGATAGCGACGTTAAAGAAGCCGAATGACCAAACAAACAAACAGTAACTGAAGCTAAATCTAGAGCATGGGAGGAGTTTGTAGAGGCCACAGAGAACGACTTTCAAGCAGCCTAAACAAGATTCTGTAAAATATTGTAAAATATTTGACAGCTCAGAAGGGGAAGGGGGACGCTTTCCAAGTGGTTCTCAGCAGGGATGTGAGACATTAAACATGACTGAGGGCATTGTTAGGCATTAGACAGAGTACTTTAAGGATCTTATAAACATGAGAAAAATGCAGGCCGTAGGGCCAGATATTTCTAGGGTGCTGAATTCTATTTATTTGGCTTACGTCACTGATGTCTTTATCTGACACAATATTGCGTGAACATCAAAGACAGTGCCTTTGGATTGGAAATCTGAGGTGGTAGTTTCCATTTTAAAAAAGGAGACTAAAGAGTGTGTCCCAGTTGTTAAGGCATTACACTTTTTAATTTCTTTGTGAAAGTTTATGCCAGGGTATTGGAAAGAAGAATTTGTCTAATAGTTGAACCTTGGCTGCATAATCTTTAATGTATATGTTTAGTATTTGTTTGTGCCTTAAGAGTAGTCAGTGAAACAGTAAAATGTTATAATTTGACAAACAAATGTTAGATATACCTGTTAGTATAACACAACATAGTGCAGAGACTACATTCATTTTAGGAGGTTAATATACTGGATGAGAAACTAAGCATAATCTGTATAAGTAGTACAAGTGTCTCTTGAGTTCTTCTATTCAAACTCAGTTAGCCGATAAAGGAAGGATGATAACTGCTACTTTTCTCTTCACTTTCTCTCCTGTTTTAATGACTGACCTCAGCTTTATCAATATATGATCATCATTACATTTAAATTAATTACTGTTAATACATAATTAAATATACATGTTATACTTGTGATTGGCTGGTATGTGGTCAGGTATGTGAATTCATGAATAGAACGAATGTGTAGTCAGGTAGGCTAAAAACAAATGTATTCTTTTATTTTGCAAAGTGGTTTAAATACAAATCATTGTTAATATTATTGCTTTAAACCCCTTCCTTCATATACATGTGCAATCTATCTATAAAAAAACACTTCCCTCTGGGATTAATAAAGTGATCTATCTACCATATTACCAATCTATCATTTTCAAGCGATTTGCATGATTATAATATAACAGTAGTTGTTTTTAGTTGAACACAGTGATCATTTTGTTGAAGTAGACACTTGGTCTCAACTATTTATTCACCTCTGGGCTTTTAATTTTATCATTTAGGTTGCACTTGAGAACATCAAAAAATATAAAATGCCTTTAATTTTTTGGGTGGTTTACAATGTGTGTGGATCCTAGGGTTGGAAAATTATCCATGCTGTACATTTTATGTTTAACTAGGAACTGTTATGTTGGAACAGTTTAAAATATTCAAAGGTTACAGTTTTTTTACACAGCAAAAAATTACTAACATTTTATCTGCAGGTCAACAGTGTCATGGAGTTGTTTTGATGGTAAGTTAATTTTAATAGCAAAATAAAAATATATTTTACTTCCTAAGTATATAAAAAAAAATTGGGGGGAGGTGTGGTTGCATATGTAAACAATAATGGAAAACAGCTTCAGTATGAGATTTTCGGTGAAGAACTGCATGTAGACAGCTGAAAATTGGTATGCATGTGGTACTACTAGTACTGATAAATTTGAGTTGTTGTTTTGGACTGAATGCTAATAATATTTTACGTTATTAAGAAATTATTATTAATATTGAGTCTGACCGTGGGCCACCTAGAGGACATTTGGTGTAGTGGACACTACTGTCATTTACTGTAAAATGACAATAACAAAATTAAGTTCTACAGCCAGCAAAGTGTCAACATCAACAGCTGTGGATGTTGTTGGAGTTGCAATTGGAGATGTATTTTTGGTTAGCTCTTTCACTGTACTGTGCCCCATCCCCAAATAATTGATGTGTACTCATCCAAATCTTGATATTCAAAAATAACCTGGTTTGTCCATTTAGAGCAATGCTGCAGTTTTAACAGTCTTTATGATGGTCTGCATTTACAATCATGTTTCAATAGACTATGTGTAGTGTATTTTTCTTGACATCACGTTTGATGTGGTGCTCAAATTTAGGGAGTACTGCTTTTGAAACTTCATGGCTGAAGTCATGCTTTAATAGTGTATACATGTTTGTGTCTAATATAGAGATTGGTGTGCTATTATATTGTACATGTATACATGATTTTGTCACTGCAGTAGTATTAGTGTGTGTGCAAATGTTATAAAGCATCAACTGAGTGATGTTTGTGTGTGACGGATTGGATTCCGGTGAGCTTTGGCCATATCTGCACTTTTTCTAGGCTTTAGTTTTGGCCTAGGCACTTTCTTGTCACTGGAATATCAGAAAAAAAGAGGCTCGTGTGATTTACTGTGGTCCAGTCTAACTCTGGGGCTCATGCCCCTCACACTCCAATTTTTTCTCCCCTTTATTCATGTGATGGATGATGGGCAGATCACTCATTTCTTATAACGTGCCAACAGAGACCATCAATCATCCCTCCACAGACTCCTCCCTCTTGGCCGCACCATAAGCTCTCTTTCATTTTGACAGCCATAGCTAATACATCAGTCCCACACCCTCTCTCATACACTGTGTCCACCTCTCTCTTTCTTCCGCTCAGTCCATCTCTCTCTATCTTAATCTCTCTCAAGCACTCAAAGAGGTTGACAGTTCAGACTAATATATCAGAGATCTGAAGGCCACAGAGGTGTGATATTTATTAACAGGACCCTGACAACGAAAGCACAAAGAGCAGTGACATGAGGAGAGCAAGCGAGAGAGATAGGGAGAGAGTGAGCTAGAGAGGAAGAGGGAGAGAGAGACCCTGACAGATCCATAACAAGATATTGTGATCCTTTCAGATTGATTCTGATATAAAATAAGGAGTACTTCTACCAGGACAAATACGTATCAATATTTCCTATTCACCTCTATTAGTTAATCAATTAAGACATAAGGTGTCCGATACTTGGTTTGTTTGTTTCATTTTCAATGGAGGTGAAAGATGAAAGACTAAATATGAGAAAATGTTATATTATCACTCTTATATAAGCACTGAAAGCATTACTTTATCAATGAAGACTACACACACACACACACTATGTATATATATATATATATATATGTGTGTGTATAAAAATAGGACAAGGAAATGTGATGGAAATGTAATGGTAAACATGCCCCTGTCCCAACTTTGTTGTTTTATATATATGATTTCCTTGTAACACTCTTTATGTGGAATTTTTTCTATTCTTGCTTGATGAACATCTTCAGTTGCTCAACAGTCCAGGGTCTTCATTGTCATATTTTGCGCTTCATAATGTGCTACATATTGGCAATGGGAGACAGGTCTGGACTGCAGGCAGGTCAGTCTAGTACCCGCACTCTTTCACTACGAACTCACACTGTTGTAACGTGCAAAATGGGGCTTGGCATTGTCTTGCTAAAATAAGCAGTGACGTCCCTTAAAAAGATGGCAGCATATGTTGCTTCAAAACCCAGGTGTACCTTTCAGCATTACTGGTGCTTTTACATATGTGCAAATTACCCATGCCATGGGCACAACACGCTCCTGTCACACCCACACTCTGCTCGGCGGACCAGACCCGCGCACACGCACGTTCACCGTCAACAATCATATTAACTTCCTACACCTGGATCTCATTCACGTCCCTAATTAGACTCCCTATTTATTCACCCCACTCACTCACTTTCATGGCTAAGTCTCTTGGTTCACCCGTGAGTTCTAAGCGCTTGTATTTGGTTATCGTTTACTTACTGTTGCCGACCCATTGTTCCATCTTCCGACTAGGTCTTTTGCCTAGCCCTTTTGATATTGCATTGCTTTTCTGGTATTCTGACCCTGGACTGTTTGTTTTCGATTTTCGCCTGCTGTTTTGCTTCTGGAATAAACTGCTTCCCGGAATGCTTGCGTGTGCCTCCGCCATTTTTGGTACGCTCCGTCACAGCCCCCATACCATCAGAGATGCTGGCTTTTGAACTCTGCGCTAATAACAATACGGACAGTCCTGCAGTACAGTAGTGGGGTTGTAAATAATCAAAGCTAAATATAAAAATGTAAAAAGATCAAATATTTAAAGAAAATGCAATAAAATAAAAAACACAATATGCAGAATATAATAATTTAAATAGAACATAATAATATGAATAGTATAATAAAATAGAGAATAAAATGCTCTAGAACAAAAGACAATAGTGCAACCCCAATGTCACTGAAGTTGGGACAATGTGTAAAACATAAATAAAAACAGAATAGGATGATTTGCTAATCATTTTCAACCCATATTCAAATGAATACACTACAAAGACAAGATATTTCATGTTCAAATGGATAAACTGCAACAAGTCAATTGAAAACAGGTGAGTGTCATGATTGGGTATAAAGGGAGCATCCTTGATGAAAGGCACAGTTGTATACAAGCAAGGATGGGATAAGGTTCACCACTATGCAAACAACTGCGAGAGCAAATAATCCAACAGTTTTAAGAACTAAATTTCTTAAAGGAATTTAGGGATTTCATCATCTACATTCCATAATATCATCAAAAGATTCAGAGAATCTGGAGAAATCTCATGAGGACAGGCAGTCCTCATCTGTCCTCTTGCCTCTACCAGCCCCTCTGTGAAGAGTTGTAGAGCCTGATGGCACTCGGGACAAAGGATCTCCTGTGTCTGTGGAGCAGCTCAGTGACAGCAATCTGCCACTAAATTTACTTCTTTTGTCCATGATGATGTTATGCAGTGGTGACCATCATCATCCATAATAGACAGCAGTTTGTGCAGTGACCTTCTTTCAGCTACCTTCAACACGGATTCCAGCTCCACACCAACAGCAGACCCTGCTCGCCTGACCAGCTTGTCCAGCCGCCTCTCGTCTCTCCTGTTGATGCTACCTCCCCAGCACACCAACGCATAAAAGAGACAGCTGGACACCACAGTCTGATAGAACATGTGCAGGAGCTTCCTACAGATGTTAAAGGACCCCAGTCTCCTCAGAAAGTAAAGCCGGCTCTGGCCCGTCCTGTACAGGATGTCTGAGTTGGCTGACCAGTCCAGACTATCATCCAGGAGCAGTCCCAGATACCTGTAGGTCTTAATCCTTTCTACTTACACACCCTCAATAGACACAGGCTGTGAGACTGGCTTGGCCCTGCGAAAGTCCAGTACCATCTCCTTGGCCTTCGTGGTGTTTAGGAGCAGGTTGTTCCTATGGCACCATTTCACAAAGTCCACCACCAGGTTCCTATACTCTGTCTCTTGCCCTTTCTTTACACAAGCCACAATAGCAGTATAGTCTGAGAATTTCTGCATGTGGCATGTCTCAGAGTTTTACTTAAAATCTGATGTGTATAATGTGAAGAGGAAGGGGGAAAGTACAGTCCCCTGTGCTGCTGACCACAGTCTCAGACATGCAGTCCTTCAGCCTGACTTACTGAGGTCTGCCTGTGAGGTAGTCAGTAATCCAGGAGACCAGGTGCGGATCGACTTCCATCCTTTTAAGCTTGTTTTTTAGGTGGATGGGCTGAATGGTGTTAAAAGCACTGAAAAAAATAAAAAACATGACTCTAACAGTGCTGCCTCCTTTTATCCAGACTCCCACTTTCTCCCTGTGGGCGAACTGCAGGGGGTCTACTGCGTGTTGAACCTGGGGTCTAAGAAGGTGTAGAAGTAGGTGTTCCAGTGTTCATGACATGTTAGAGTAACCAGCCTAAAGTCATTAAGCTCACTGAGTTCTCTTCTTAGGCACTGGGAGGAGGCATGATGTCTTTCACAGTGTGGGAACCCTGCCCAAGCGCAGACTCAGGTTGAAGATGTACTGTAGGGGTCCTCCCAGCTCAGCAGCACAGGACTTCAACAGTCTCGGACACACTCTGTCTGGTCCAGCTGCCTTCCTTGTATAGATTTTCCTCAGCTGACCTCTAACCTGGTCTGCGCTGAAGGTGAAGCTGTGCATGGAGGGAGAACTGGGGGATTCAGTGGTGTTACAGGTCCTGTTTGATGAGGTAAGGTGTAAGTATTAGGTAGCATTGGCTATGTTATCATTGCTGTCAGCCTGTGGACAGGGAGCATGTGTAATACCATCAATGTCCTCCCCATAGGGCTCCAGCAATACACTCCATTCAGTGGACTAAAAACAGTCCCTGAGAGCTGCCTCAACACCAGGAGAGCATTTCCTGAAGGAACGTGTGGTAACAGGTTGTCTTCGAACCCGGGGCTTGTATTTTAGCTGCAGGTAGACCAGGTTGTGGTCAGATTTTCCCAGTGGTGGCAGAGGTGTGGCGATATATGTGTCCTTCATGTTTGTGTAAAGGAGATCTATTGTTCTGTTTTTCCTAGTGGAACAGTCAACATAATGGTGGAAAGCAGTGAGTGTCAGTGAGTCAGGTTCCCTCTGCCCTCAAACAACTTCGCACGGCGAAATGGTTCACCAAATTGGACCTACGAAACACCTACAACCTGGTTCGGATCAAGGAGGGGGACGAGTGGAAAACGGCCTTCAGCACCAGCACGGGCCACTACGAGTACCGGGTGATGCCCTTCGGCCTGGCTAATTCCCCAGCGATCTTCCAGGCCTTCATCAATGATGTGTTGCGGGACATGCTGGCACGCTTCCTCCTAGTCTACCTGGATGACATCCTCGTTTTCTCCCCCGACCTCACCACGCATATCTCCCAGGTACGACAAGTCCTTCAAAGGCTCCAGGATCACCAACTACGAATTTTACACCCAGTCGGTTAACTACCTGGGGTACGTCATCCCCCCGCTGGGTGTGGCCATGGACGACGCCAACGTGGAGGCGGTCTTGTCCTGGCTCAAGCCCCAGTCCATAAAAGATCTCCAGCGCTTTCTCGGCTTCGCAAATTTCTACAGACGCTTTATCCAGAACTTTAGCCGGATCATCACGCCACTCTGCATCTGCCTCCGTCAGTCTCGCTCCCGTCTCGTGACACCGAGAGGGACTCAAATTCTACAGTGCCTGGATAATCAAAAAGAGGATAGGGTGAATATCATGTGGTCAGATGAAATCAAAATAGAACATTTTGGTAAAAACTCAACTCCTTGTTTTTGGAAGAGGAAAATGCTTTGATGCTATTTTTCTGCAAAGGGGACAGGATGACTGATCCGTGTTAAGGAAAGAATGAACAGGGCCATGTTTTGTGAGATTTTAAGCCAAAACCTCCTTCCAACAGTGAGACCACTGAAGATATGACGTGGCTGGGTCTTCCAGCATGACAATGATCCCAAACACATCGCTCGGGCAACGAAGGAGTGGCTCAATAAAATACATTTCAAGGTTTCCTAGCGAGTGTCCAGACCTCAACCTCATAAAACATTTGTGGAGGGAGTTTAAAGTCCGTGTTGCCCAGCGACAGCCCCACAACACAATTGTTTGCTTTGATAATCAATTATTGCATACATTATTTTGATGTTGTCTTTCTGACCTTTGGAATAGACCTGCACTAGGCAGATCTTAGAACAGGATTTTTTTGTGATATCACTTCCATGTAGCTCTGTACATGTGGCAGTAAAATCTGAGTCCTATGTATTTGTTTGCTCCCTGCCATGCTCTCTAAGGGATGAGGGAGGCTTGGGCATTTGTGGAGCAGGGCCAGGGTGAAGAGCTGCCAGGTGCTCTCACTGCCGCACTCTTCACACTTAATCATGACTGTACAGTCTTTGGCTTGGTGCCTGGCGGAAACAAGGCAGCCAGAGCAGATTTATTGCATTTGAGCAACTTTTTCCTTTCTTCAAGCAGCATAGTTCTGAAACACCTGCATCTTTTAAGTGGGTGGGGTTTGTGATGTATGGGGCACTGCCTTCCAATGTCTTAATGTCTTCAGCTGTTTCTTTTGTCTTGGATCCCTCTGATGATATATACAGTGGGTACGGAAAGTATTTAGACCCCTTTACATTTTTCACTCTTTGTTTAATTGCAGCCATTTGCTAAAATCAAAAAGCTCATTTTATTTCTCATTAATGTACACTCCCATATTGACAGAAAAATACAGACATGTAGATATTTTTGTAAATTTATTTAAAAAGAAAATCTGAAATATCACATGGTCATAAGTATTCAGACCCTTTGCTGTGCCACTCATATTTAACTCACAAGCTATCTATTTATTTTTATCCTTTTTGAAATGGTTCTACTCCTTCATTGGAGTCCAGCTGTGTTTAATTAAACTGATTGGACTTGATTAGGAAAGGTACAAACTATATACTATATGCAGTGCCTGTAAATGCAAATGAGAATCATGAGGTCGAAGGAACTGCCCAAGCAGCTCAGAGACAGAATTGTGGCAAGGCACAGATCTGGCGGAGGTTACAATTTTTTTTTTTAAGAACTTAAGGTTCCTAAGAGCATAGTGGCCTCCATAATCCTTAAATGAAAGAAGTTTGGGACGACCAGAACCCTTCCTATACCTGGTCATCCAGCCAAACTGAGCAATTGCGGAAGAAGAGCCTTGGTAAGAGCGGTAAAGAAAATCCCAAAGATCACTGTGGCTGAGCTCCAGAGATGCAGCAGGGAGAAAGTTCCACAAAGTCCACTATCACTGCAGCCCTCCACCAGTTGGGGCTTTATGGCAGAGTGGCCCGACAGAGCTGAACGTCCGCACAGAGTTTGACAAAAAAAACACATGAAAGACTACCAGACTATGAGAAATAAGATTATCTAGTCTGATGAGACGAAGATTGAACTTTTTGGCATTAATTCTAAGCGGTATGTGTGAAATCAGGCAATGCTCATCACCTGCCCTATACAATCCCAACAGTAAAACATGGCGGTGGCAGCATCATACTATGGGGTGTTTTTTAGCTGCAGAGACAGGACGACTGGTTGCAATTGAAGGAAAGATGAACGCGGCCAAGTAAAGATGTATCCTGGAAGAAAACTTCTTCCAGGTTGCTCAGGACCTCAGACTGGGCCAAAAGTTCATTTTCCAACAATACAATGACCCTAAGCACACAGCTAAAATAACAAAGGAGTGGCTTCAAAACAACTCTGTGACCATTCTTGACTGGCCCAGCAAGAGTCCTGACCTAAGCATCCTGAGCATCTCTGAGGAGACCTGAAAATGGCTGTCTACCAACCTTCACCATTCAACCTGACAGAACTGGGGAGGATCTGCAAGGAAGAATTGCAGAGAATCCACAAATCAAGGTGTAAAAAACTTGCTGCATGATTTCCAAGAAGACTCATGGCTGTACTAGCTCAAAAGGGAGCTTCTACTATATACTGAGAAAAGGGTCTGAATACTTATGACCATGTGATATTTTTTAGTTTAAAAAAAATAAATAAAAAAAAAAAATTACAAAAAATTCAACTTCTGTTTTTGTCTGTCAAGATGGGATGACGAATGTACATTAATGAAAAATAAAATTAATTAATTCATTTTTTTTATTTTAGCAGATGGCTGCATTGAAACAAAGTGATACATTTAAAGGGGTCTGAATACTTTCTGTACCCACTGTATGTCTTGTACACTGTGACTAAAATTGTTTGGTTGTATTTCCCTGTTTGTTTCCCTTTTCTGCAGCTGGATGTGTGATTAGCATGCGAGAGAGTTGTTGTATTAAAAGTTGTGGCAAAGCTTGGGTTAATTTTTTTAGCTTGACCTTTCAGAAACTCAAAAATGACTGAGCAGGGTGGGGAGCTAACGTTGTGGTTTTCTTTAAACTATTAAAGATTGTTCATTTGTTTTTTTAAGATGGAGGGGCAGATTCTCCACAATTGGATCTACTCGACTGACTGTGTCAAGGTAAATTAACCCAGGTAAATATCCATTCAGCTTTGCAGTTTGGAGTTCACACAGTAGATCTGACAGGTCATGTAACTTCTGTGGTCCTGTATTGGAGGGCTTAATAAAGCTTTGTATTCTGGCAAACGGAGTTTTCTATTGCTTCTGGTGAGCCATAAAATTCTTCTAGTTTCAACCATATCATGTTCAAACCAGCAGGGTGATGCTTTATGTTGACTGCTTTGAGTAGGGTGACCAAACGTCCGTATTTCCCGGGACATGTCCGTATTTCACGTCCTGTCCTGGCGTCCCGGTTTTTTTT
>JAUZSU010033360.1:0-10341 GCA_034780255.1 Parotocinclus maculicauda | reverse complement strand
GCTTTACATCCGCTATGTGACGACTTGTGGCTTCTTTTTCTTATGATCTTTGGTCCGATTAAGTGGAATTTTGGTCCAAATAAGCGAATAACATCACGTGTATATAATATGATTTGTTTAGGTACTTTAGGATTTGGTCTAAATAAGCGGCTGGTCCCATTAACCGGTGGTCCTATTAACCGGATTAGACAGTACTTGGACAGGTTCATCACGTTCAGTAAAACGTGCCACCCAGCATTAACATTTTAAATCCCTTTTTAAGCCATTTTAAGCAACTGGCTCTTGCTACATGGAAAAATAGTTGAGGAAAAATAATTTTGAGAAAATACTAGTAAAATTCTGGGCTCATACCAACTTGTACATAACCAACCTAAAGAGTGATTAAAATATAATAAGCTAGGGAGTAGTCCCAGAGGACCTTGGTTTGAATCCTGGACTGAGCTTACAATGTGTGAATGTTGGGTTGTGCAGTTGTGGGGTATTATGGTGGATCGGCATCCCATCTAAGGGCCACTGTCACCTTTAGGCGTTGGACCTGAAATGTAAACTTTCATGGGGATTCTAGCGTAACAATAACAACTTGTGGTCTTCTTTATAACCCAATACCTGTTACTTGTGTAGTGAACTCAATTATATACTGTAATTGAGGAAGAATATTTTACTTAACTGTTTTCAATTCGGATTGTTCGTTTTCAGTCATGACATTATTTGTTATAGCTAAATTACTTGTGTTTATTGGCTTGCTTTATCTGTAACATCTGTCTTTGAAAAGCAAAATTGCTTAAGGAAACCTTTATTTGATGAAAATAAATGACATGCATGTATTGAAAGCGACGATAATGTACTTCAGCACTAAAACGTACGTAATCCAAATACATCCATGTCTGCCAAAGTCCAGAAATCGAACTTGCTGATAAAAGTATCATTTTTGAAATTGAACATTGCCCTTACATGCCATGCCTTATCTTTGGTAAAAAATCTGGCTGCTCAATTTAAATGGCAACCCTCTGATTTCAGCCCTTTAATGGTTTTGCCAGCTGCCTCTGTCAGGTTCCTGTTGAATAATGATTCAGTATGGTTTTAATGCTGTCAGTGCCAGATGTAATGACACATTGCTTTTCTCTTTACAGACCAGAGGGAACTCCCTTTGAAGACGGTAAATATCCTTCCAGAACTATTATTTTAGAGTAGGCTAATGTACAGTATTCAGCATGCACAATATTATAATCATTATCATGGATGCCTTCAAATATAATACGAATATAAACAATAGGTTTTACTTGTGCCACCTTTTCCAATCTCCAGGACAATTGTTAAGGATGTGTACATTTTACCAAAAGGGCAAAACAACCTGTAATCCCAGTAGAAAAAATGATTGTTGGTAATGGGCTTTATCACATTTTCACTGGTATTAACTTTCTAGTATTTATTGCCTTTTCATTTAGTGTCACTTACCTGTTATTCGATGTATACAAGTAAACAGGTGTATGTAATATAATGATCTTACCCTTGTCTGCCATGTACAGGTACATTCAAGCTGACTGTAGAGTTCACTGAAGAATACCCCAATAAACCACCCACAGTCAGATTCACCTCCAAAATGTTTCATCCTAATGGTACAGCCCATAATATTTACAGATATAACACCTGTTGCCCCTTTAAGAGAAAGAAGCGTTCCTAAGAAATGCTCTTGTTCTTTCAGTATATGCAGACGGAAGTATATGTCTTGATATTCTGCAAAACCGCTGGAGTCCGACTTATGACGTTTCATCAATCCTCACCTCAATCCAGGTACATCATAGTAAATCAGTGATCATTTTAAAGGTTTAACGTTTATGCAAAGGGGTTTAAAGAGCTCCTTAAATATTAACATTGAACTTTAACTAGTTTGTTATGGTTGGGTACTAGTGTTTAACATCATTATTCATAGACTATTGTTACAGTATTTTAATCCGAACAACTAGCTCCGATTACCACACGACTCTTAGAAGGGGGAACGAGGATGACACTCCCCTAGTCTTCACTATTTATCTAAAACTAAACTTATGAAGAGTTTTAAATGCCCCAGAACGAGGTAGGCCCTGTCCTGTAGGAAATAATTTATATAGGTTCCCATTATCCAAAAATGGGTTATCCAAGCCATTTTCAAGATCAAGGAACACTCGAATTACAAGGTGTGACTGTATGAACATGCTTAATTTTTATCCTGACCTGCACGAGACGTATATCTAAATATGTACCCTCCTTAAACCTTGTGTCACTCTTGTTATCCCAAGGTGCCTGGACATCGTTTTTCGCCACAATCAGTTCTATTATATTGTTTAGTAGTAGTGAAAATGTATAAAAATATATTTGTATGTATATTATATGAAGCTTCAATCCAGAGCAGGGCTTGATAAAGGAGACTGTCACTTTTGACATGTTGCTGTACTCATTAAATGTCATTTTAATGTACTTTTAAAGTACGTCTAGGCTGAAGTTTGTGTCCGATCACAAGTCGAAAACTACCTGCAGTTGTTAGTATTGTGACAGTACACAATGCTCATTTTTCCAGTTTGTAATGCATCAGATTTCTAACTAGGCAGCTTAGCAGACGGATTAATATGGTCACAGGTGGGATTTCAGTTACATTGCAATATAACATTCTTTTTTTTTTGTGATGCATCTTTTTTATTAACTTTGTACAATGCCCAAAACAAGCACAGAATAAAGGTCATAAAGGTTATCACACATAATAACAATAACAGATACCTAGGATGTAAAAAAAGAAACAAAGGATTAACAATTAAGATTAGTGGTGAGATCCGGACACGCACATACAAACATACTGCAATATAACATTCTTAAGGTTTTTTAAATGATAAATCAAAACTGTATTAAGTTGACAGAATTGCGTAAGAACATTACAATAAATATTACTTCATGCCGTTTATGTAGCTATCGATCTGCTGACTAAGCAGCTTCTGGGCTTTTTAGGGGTCGTTTTAGGGCTCTCTAAGATTACACTTTGAATGGACAAATTGTATCTTGAATAATTTCACCCAAAAACACTTATATTAGGTCAAAGTCAAAGTGAACTTTATTGTCATTGAGACTTCACAACAAAGTGCATAGCTGAACGAGATTGCGTTTCTTCAAACTCCAATGTGCAGATATATAAAAACACAAGACATACAACTAACATGACAGATAACTAACAACATAAGACGTATTGCACTTAAGGGTGTATATATATTGCACAGTTCTGGCAAAATATTGCACACTGTAGCAGCATTAAGTGAAGGACCACCTGAGTAAGAATTGGGTATATGTTCAGGAGTTTAACAGATCTGATGAGTCTGCACATCAGGAAGTGTTGAGCAGTCTGATGGCTTGTGGAAAGAAACTTTTGCTCAGTCTGGAAGTCCTGCACCGCATGCTGCAGTTGCGTTTTCCAGAGGGCAGCAGTCTGAACAGTCCGTGAGCTGGGTGGGTGGGATCTCTGACTATCTTGGTGGCTCTACTGTGGCACCGTGATGGGTACAGATCTTGTACAGGTGGAAGTGAGATCCTGATGATGCGCTCTGCTGTCCTCACCACTCTCTGGAGTGATTTCCGTTCGGCGATAGTGCAGCTGCTGTACCAGACCGTGAGGCTGCTGGTCAGGATACTCTCTATTGTTCCTCTGTAGAATGTAGTAAGGATATGAGGCGGAAGGTTAGCTCTTCTCATCCTTCGTAAGAAGTGAAGGCGCTGTTGTGCTTTCTTGACTTCATCTCATTGGGATATAATTGCTCTTCACCTATTAGACAGGCCCCACCAAAATACAGCAGTTAAGTACTTGTTGCTAAATGAATCCATGTTCTGAAAGGTGCATTGGAGATATATAGGCTTTGGTATGAAGGTTATTGCCTTAAACAGAAGCCAGTTGGTTATAACACGTAAACTACGCACACTAAAGCAACAATGCCTGTAATTGTTATCTGGTAACACACACTCTGAGTGCACAAATCTAATAATTTCCTACAGACGTTAGGCTGTCATTGTGGCATGCGGTTCATGCACCAGACATGTCTTTGGATAAAATATACTGCTCACAAAACTTCGGGGATATTTCAAAATTAAATGTCCCATAATGTAATATTAAGTTTTCTGTTGTGTATGTATTTGTCATCTTGCATGTCTTTAGCCTTTTTTCTGGCTTTTATTGCCCCCTAATGATGTTTGCTCGTCTGAAACTGTTTGTTCTCTGTATAGCCACCTATCGGGTGCACACTTTAGTGCTTTTGTTGTGACAATATATTTATATTAGCAGAACATGTGTAAGTGTGGCCAGATCTGTTTTTTTTTCTCCAGAAGGGGCATATAAAGAATGCTTCCTTGTATGCTTTGTGTTCTGTTAATTTACAGAAAACTACTAACATCAACAAGCATACTTTATTCCAGGATGCCCTTTTCATTACTTGCACAAAGTGAGTCATCTGTTAACTAACATGTAATTAAGTAAGTAACAAAGCTGCTGGGTTGTCAGATCCAACTAGATTAACCAAGAATGTTTGTTGTGACAGCAGTTAGTGTGGGACAGGTTTGGTTCAAAGTCTTTTATTACTCATTCAAATAATCTGAATATTATTAGACAGGCTATTTATATGATATGTAGGCCAATTTAAAAGTACTGTGCTTAATACATTACATACATGTAAAATACATTAGGCTGACTGGATCTATAACGTTTCTATAATGTTTTAGATTTAAAGCCATTTTACAGAATGTATTAAAGCTAGCACAGTCTTGCAGTACAGTCAGTAATCCAAGCAATTGTGGTTAAGGCCCAGCAGTGGCAGTTTTGGCAGTGCTGGGACTTGAACTCTGGACCTTCTGGTCAACAGTCCTGGCCCATAACCACTGCACCGCTATAACACTGATAAAACTGGTTTTTGGGGGAATTTGAAATCAGCATCACCCGTGCCATTAAAGAAAAATAAACTGTTAGACCAAAGAACCAAGGCTCTGTCTGAGTATTGGGCTCATGGTGCAGCATGTCATTTACTGTGGTAGTACATAACACACTGAGTCAATTTTAATGTTGGATTGTTTTGATGATGATGCATGGCTTATTTTCTTTACTTTGCTAGAGTTATCTATGCCTTATTTGTAATTGTGTATTGGGATTTGTTTAAATGTTCAATTCAGCAATGTTGACCCCTGTTTTCAAATTTCAATCCGGTAAACAGCTATGGCAGGTAAATAGGTAAGGAATAAAACAGAAACCACATGCTCCTGGTCAAGGCGAAACTACTCATTTCTTCAAAAACTGTTACTCTTCCTGTGCAGTGAACTGTGAGATCGTCTGAAGAAGCAGCAGTGAGATTTGACAGTCAACATGGCCAATCGGGGAGCAGCGACCCGGCCCAACGGCCCCAATGCTGGCAATAAGATCTGCCAGTTTAAACTGGTCTTACTGGGGGAATCTGCTGTGGGCAAGTCCAGTATTGTGTTGCGTTTCGTCAAAGGCCAGTTTCATGAGTTTCAGGAGAGCACAATAGGAGGTAAGGGACTGGTTTGTATGTAACAGAGAAGAGGATGTGCAAGATGAACTGACTTTATTTACACTGCTTACAAAAATTAGGGCATATTTTATTATGGGGTATTTTAATTTGGAAGTATCACCTAATATTTGTGAGCGGTATATTTTTCACTTATTTCATGAGTCACTTCTTGCACACATTTTAGTATCTGATTGTGGTATAGCCTAATAAATGTCACTTATGCTCAACTATTCAATGAAGTTGAGTTAGTCGAGGCCAGATTACAACAATGATACTAGATTATGTGAAACATAGAACTGTATCACTGTTTTACATATTAGACCAATCTCTGCTTACACAACTGTTTTGCGTTAAGTTTCCTACTCTTTATTTATTTTGTGGAGAACAGGGTTTTTATAACAATATAACAAGTGCTTAATACAGCTAATTGAACATGTAATAATGAGAAAGTGGAATTATAATCTGTGGAATATCTGACTTGCTTATTATGTACAATTTGTTAATTGTTAAAATATTTCTAAATGTATTGCCTAATGAAAGTGCAAGTAAACTTTTTTGATGAACTGTCCTGTGGGCCAATTGTTAGAGCAGAGCTGTTCAATAATCAGTATATAGTTTTTCTTGTCATTCTTAAGAAACATTCTGAGCATTATGTGAAACTTGTCTAATATTACTTTCTTTACATTTCTTGGGTTTGATGAATGAAATGTGTTTATATAAAGGGGGTTATTTTACCATATAATTAAGACGTTTTGGGTTGTTGTGCAGCTTGATAAAGGATCTATACACAGATTTTTCCCTGATTGGTATTTTTTTTTTCTTAGCGGCCTTTCTGACACAGACAGTGTGTTTGGATGACACAACAGTAAAGTTTGAGATTTGGGACACAGCCGGACAGGAGCGCTACCACAGTCTTGCACCCATGTACTACAGAGGTGCACAGGCTGCCATTGTTGTGTATGACATCACCAATGAAGTGAGTGCATTGAGCAAGAGTACTTTTTATTATAAACAAATAACTTTGTGTCGATCACAGAATCAGGTTTAGGTCACACTGAAATGGCAAACTGCTCACATCATATTTGGATAACCATACAAGTGGACAACATAAGCTTTAGCGGACTGTGTTTATTACTTTTTAAACAGTTCAATAAACACACAAACCTATCACAAAGCATCTATCAGAGAAATGCCTTTTAAGGGTGACATGTCCCTGGGATCTTAAAGAAAGAGTCTGATTAAATTTGTGTAAAAAATTGCCATAAGGATCCAGCACCCAGATCCTTCTCACCCTGTCTAAAAAGTTGTAGAACCATTGTTTGTAAACACTTATAAGATACTGCTCACATTTAAAGGAAGTCACACACATTGTGTGAATGCAATCAGCAGAAAAAACTTTGGAGACACCTTGCTACATTGAACTTAGATTCAGTATTGTACAATCTTATATAGATATTTCTGGCTGACACAACTTATGATCTTTCGGTTTTGCTATGGAAATACAATAATACACGTAAATGCACATTCAGCAGAACCCTCGTTCTGAACTTTTTATTGTGTTTTTTGGGCAATCGATACACAGTACAATTCTCACACTTTACCCTTCCTAAATGAGGAATTTAACAGTGTGAGACATAGGGAGTCGAGTGATCTCCGCTGGGAAATGTAGTAATGAAAAGCTGTGGTCATGACTAGAATCATTTTTGTCTGTCATTTTCAGTACATTATTTAAAAAAATACACAAGACATTCAAAATACTTTATTAAAAAATATTTAATTAATTTCAGTGTTATTTAATCCCATGTTCTCTGAAATAAGTAGCCCATAGAATAAAATGCCTAAATATGATGCGTTGGCACAGAAATATTTGACTTAATATGCCCCTCTTGTTGCAAAATATTATTTTCATTATTCATTAAGTTTTTGTTTAGAAACAGCACGTGTAAGTCGTTATCTGTTATCACACAGTGATGTGCAAAGCTGCACAAGGATGTGTCTCAAATTGTGTACAATTCCGTTCCCTAATAGATCATTTAATAATAGGCGTTAAATAGTTTGTAGAAATATAGGGCATATTGATCAGGGGACTATTTTTGACCCAGACTGTAACTGTACATGCCTAACATAATCAGTTGATTAAACTACAAGTAACATTTTTTTAACAAAATGCTCTTAACGCATTATTAATGCATTATGGCTTTTGACTTATTTCGCAAATAACACTTGTTGTAGTACATTATTGACTGTGGTTTTCTGTCATTTTTAAAAGCAGTTGGTCTATATTTTATGTTCAAAAACACATATCTTCTTAATTCTTTTTTTTCCAACCCACTTAACAGTTCTATATAACATGTTTAGTACTCATACGGACCTAGTGATTGGTTATCCTACTACTGTGGATTGACTGCTAGTCAACAAATCAAACATTACAATAGGTAGAGAAAAAACAAAAAGAGGAAAGCAGTGACGTTACCCCTTGCTGCAGCAAATAATGCAGAATTCACTCGCTCACCAAACTCTTCTCACCCCAATGACTAACGCAAGTGGACATGCTGTAATACAGGCAGACCTAAATATTCATTTAAACAGTATATCAACTAAGCAATATTTACTTTCCCTATCACTCCAATTTTGTGTGTGCACGCATAGGACAATCATGAGGACAATCTTTAAAATGACATATTTTAAGTTAAGTAGTTTTATCCCTAATAGTCCACATTTATATGCTAATTGATCAAATACATTACATTAACATAAATATGATGTTTCAAAATACTTGCACCTCAGTTGTTAACCAGCATTATAGTTCACATTGTTCTCTACTTTACTTTATTTCATTTAGGAGTCATTTGCAAGGGCAAAGAACTGGGTGAAGGAGCTCCAGAGACAGGCCAGTCCAAACATAGTCATTGCTCTCTCTGGAAACAAGGCTGACCTTGCTAACAAGAGAGCTGTCGACTTCCAGGTGGGCATTTAAAAAAAGAACTGTTGGGCATAATTTTCTTTTCTTTCTTGTGTGTAAAGTTTGCTGCCTCAGTTTTTAGAACCCTTTGTCACCTGTTAACATGGTATCATAAAGTATAATTATAAGCATGCCATAGGTTTTTTTAACTTAATATTTTACAGTGTTAACCCTCCTTCTTTAAAACTTCTGCAATTCGTCTAGACATGCTGGATATCAGATTTTGAATGAAAATTGAATGATGGCATCCACGTCTTGCCTAAACAGTGTTTAGAGTTGATGACAGTTTCTGGGTTTTTGTTTGACCATAGGTTCTCGGCGGGATCTCAATGGGCAGTTTCCTGGCCATGGACCTGAAATTTCAATGTTTTGTTTTGTTACAGAGTAACTTGGTTATCACTTTTGCTTTGTGCCATGGGGCTTCATCACATAAAATAACTTTAACACAGTCCTCTGCAGTCCAATCCCTATATGTCCTGTAGAATGTCAAGTCTGTTCTTGATGTTTTTCTTGGACAGAAGTGGCTACTTTGCTGCCCTTCTTGACACCAAGCCATCCTCCAAGAACCTTCGTCTCCCTTTGAGTTCAGATGCAGTCACACCTGCCGTCTGCCATGCCTGAGCAAGCTTTGCACTAGTGATGACCTAGTCTCGTAGCTGCATCATCTTTGAGATGCTTGCTTGACTTTCTTGGGCGCCCTGAAACCTTCATCACTGCATCACTCCACTCAAGTTCTTGATGAATTGCTAAATGGTTGATTAGGGTGCTATTTTACACGCAGCAATGTCCTTGCCTGTGAAACCCCTTTGATGCAAATTGCCACCTTAAAAACGGATGCAGCAAACTTTGTGAAATCCAACATTTTTTGCCATTTTCAAACCTTTTGGCAACAACTGTGTTGTAAAGCAGAATGTGTAGAGATATTGATTGTTTTTTAATAAGCTGATGGGCTTTCAGTGTCTTCCAGTGCACATGTGATTTGACCGTTAAAGGGACATATACTTATGTATTTACATGTCAGTTGCATGTTGTTAACAAACACTTGGCAAAAAGCTTACAATTTTTGGACACACTACCTCAGACGTTTTGACAGTTATGGATACATTTTATACTATCTTCAGTCATGCACAAAATGTGAAAGAGTGCACAAAGTACACATGCTCCCCAGATTATGATGATTAGGTTTATTAGATCATCTTTAGGGTGGTAATTTGATAAGACACATAAGTATAGCTTCAGTAGAAATCATACTGAAAGTCTTAGTCTTAGACCACTGCCTTAGACTGCCTAAATGTGCTGTACTCTTATCTGTCGACTATACTGTTTTTGCAGGATGCTCAGTCTTATGCAGATGACAACAGTTTGCTCTTCATGGAGACATCAGCCAAAACCTCCATGAATGTGAATGAGATTTTCATGGCCATTGGTATGTCCATAATTTTCACCATATATACTGCTCACAAAAATTAGGGAATACAGTGTTCTATCGTTTATCGCTGGGGTTACGTTCCAAGACCATCCGCGATAAACAAAAATCTGCAAAGTAGGGACGCTATATTTATTTAAGTATTTATACACTATTTTAGCCGTAGAACTTGCCGTAGAATGAATTCAGTCTATAATGAAACTTTCACAAACAGCGAACACAACACCGCAGACAAAAACTCGTCATGTCGGCAAGTAGCAACTCAGGGGTGTGATGCTCTAGTCTTACTTCTCGTTTTTGGTGAGTATTCATCCGCTGAGTAAATACGTTTTTAACTGTTGAATAATTAAGCAACACGCTGAAGTAATCGAACGTTCTCTTTACTAAACACGCAATACATCACTCTCGTATCACTCATGCTTCGT
>JAUZSU010033349.1:0-10342 GCA_034780255.1 Parotocinclus maculicauda | reverse complement strand
AATTTGGAATAAGGTTGTAACGTAACAAAATGTGGAAAAAGTGAAGCGCTGTGAATACTTTCCGGATGCACTGTATGATACTTTGATGCAATGTAAAGTCTACAGCTTGTATAAAAGTGTAAATTTGCTGTGCCCTCAAAATAACTACAAACAACCATTAGTATCTAAACCGCTGGCAACAAAAGTGAGTACACTTCAAAGTGAAAATGGCCGAAATGTGCCCAATTAGTCATTTTCCCTCCCTGGTATCTCGTCAGTGTTACAATGTTTCAGGTTTAAATGGGGAGCAGGTGTGTTAAATTTGGTGTTCTCGCTCTCACACTCTCTCATACTGATCATTGGAAGTTCAACATGACACCTCCTGTCAAAGAACTATCTGATAATCTGAAAAAAAAATAATTGTTGCTCTACATAAAGATGGTTTATACTAAGAAGATTGTCAACACCCTGAAAGTGAGCTACAGCACGGCAGCAAGACTATACAGCGGTTTGACAGGACAGGTTCCACTCAGAACAGGCCTCGCCATGATCGATCAAAACATTTGACTTCACGTGCTCAGCGTCTTATCCACAGTTTTTGTGTTCGAAAATAGCGGGTCCAGGAGGATTCCAGGAGGAGGATAGTGAACTCTATGCCCAAGAGAGTTAAGGCAGTGCTGGACAATAATGATGGCCACATTTGAACACTTTGGGCACAATCTGGCTATTTTCACAAGGGTGTACTCACTTCTGATTCAAGCAGTCTAGGTATTGTGTCTGTGTGTTGAGTTATTTTGAGGGCACAAAAAATTTACACTCTTTTACAAGATGTAGACTGACTACTTTATAGTTTTTTTTAGTGTTGAAAACATATAATAAAATACATATACTCAAATGATCAAATGGAGTATGGCTATACAGGGGGATTTACGTGTTTTGTTTTTGTGTTTTTTCAAAACTAATAAAACATTTGTTCACAAAAAAATGAAATACTGTATATATTATGTAAGAGTATCATTAGAGATAAAGGGTTTTATTCTGTTACTTTTTCCCCATAACTCAATATTCTGTACATCACCAAAAGGTAAAGGTACATTCCAATACCTCTACCTCTACTGTTTGTGCAATATAAAGATGTAAAAACTGACTAAATGTACTTTTTTGTAATTAATAATAGGGGAGTGAATGTAGGATGAGTAGAGGTTAAAGATGGAATGTATGGATACAAAATAGATTAATATACAGATAACTCTAAAAAACAAATAATAATGAATATTTAACTACATTACCAATCACACTATACTGAAGTCTCAGTATCTCAGTGGCAACTTCCTCTCATAAAATAGTCTAGATTGAGCGTGTGTGCTCTGAGTGTTTACTTATTCCATGTTTGGCAAGTGATTTAAAGGGGAACTTAACTATTTGACAGACCTGCTGGGGACCTGTTCTTAAGGTTGCCAACTCCTGATTTTGCAACATTAAATTTAAATTTGTTTAAATTGAATTGGTCTTAAATTGGTTTGGTAAGATTAGTTAACATTAACAAGTTAGCTATTCCTGAGATTTTACAAGTAAACTAAATCTGGATAATCTGGAAAGGACATCAAACAAAACCAAATTTTATGTATAAAATGCTGCAGAATGTAATATGTAAGTTAACTTGTGGAGTAGTGTTTAGTGCTGTCACCTCACAGGATCCAGAGTTTGAGTACTTGCCCAGCTGCTGCCTGTGTGGAGTTTGCATTGATCTTCTCTGGATACTCCAGTTTCTTCCAACTTTCCAAAGACATGTTGTATGTCAATTGGTCTCACTAAACTGTCTAAGTGTGAGTGAGTATACATATGTGTGCATGCACCCTGTGATGGACTAGACCTCTGCCTAGGAACCACCGCAAGACTTTGAATGGAATTAAGATAGTATGGAATTTAGTAAGTGAGTGAATAAGTGATTGAGAGAGCTGTAAGTCAGACACTGAGCTGGTGGACAGGGGCTTAAATGTGACATGGTCGGTTAAGATAAATGCTTTAACATTGTTTTTTATGCTCTTCACAATGCCGTTTTTCCAGTAAGTGGTTTTGTCACTAAATAACATAACAAATATCAAATAACAGATCTTTTCAAGTTAATAGGTCAAATCCACATATACAGTACTAATACATATCAAATGCCTTCAGAGTCGAATCATGTCATTACTATTAAATTATAAGTGATGAATCAAAAAGACAAAATTGAGAACACAGTGAATTGAGAAGACATTATTTCAGTGCTGCCATTTGTAATGGCTTTGGTATCCGTGATAACCAGTTATATGCCGTATTCCCAATAGGAAACCCCTCATATTTGAAAATAGTCACTTTAACTGTAGTTTATATTTATATTAATCTAAAAAAGGTGTGTTATTTAATGTTTTGCATAAACATGGCTAGTTTTGCGAGGTGTGCATGACGTTTACTGGTATACACAAATAAATTTTTAAGTTGAAAATGTTAGGGTTATGCCCTGTGAAGGGCTTCATTCACACCTACTACTACTCTATTGTTTTGTGCTCTTGTATTGTGTCTGTGTTTTCCCTGGTGGCAAATCTGATGGCCAATGACGACACACTCCTGACGGCCATCAGATGCAATCAGCGTGCTCTACTTCAGGAGCAGTTTGGAGCACAGTGATTGCAACTTTGTTGCCTTCTGTTTGCATCAGTGCTATTATTATCTCGCATTTTGAATGGGGCTTAGCAAGACCCTAAAGGATGAGTTGGCAGTCCTAAATGACACCTCGTATCTTCAGGGGCTGGTCATGCTAGTGCTCTGCCTAGACGGCTGCCTCCGCAGTTGCCATGCTGAATGGACCCACTCGAGCACTCCCAATGGACTGATCCTCCAATTGGAACCAGTCACCCACGGAATAGAGGGTCCCATCTGCTGCTGTCAGGATTCCCTGGGTTCTTTGGATCCGTCTCTCATTGAGACCTCTGACAGGGCACACCCTGATAAGCCAGGAAGGTTGCCGAGAGTCCACCCTTGAGACAGGGGCAATGTTAGGGGTGTGGCTTGTGAGTTTTCCCCAGTGGCATTTTACGGTTCTGCAAAAGACAGTTCTTCCACTCTTGTGTGTTACACACTGCAATTTGGTTCAACCCCGAGGCTCTGTCTCAGCTCGATCATAAAAGACATCTTAGTTGAATTTAAGAAAGATTGTGCATATAGGTAATTATTACAGTCAACAGTCTGACTAGGTTATATATATCACTACATTAGCAATATATAGCATTACATAATAACCATTATGTCAAGAATTCATTCAAGAAACTAAAAGAAGCTATTTGTGAATGAAGTAGCTGTTCTAGACTGTAAGATTTCTGTTCACTCAGATACTGAGGGGCCAGATCTTGTAAAGCTTTATATGGTAACGGAAGTATTTTGTAATCAATATGTAATCTAACCAGTAACCAGTGCAAACCTGACAGGACAGGACCACTATATAAAATGTTCTAGTTCTAGTTAGAACTTGTGCATTCTGAATTGTTTGCTAATAGATTCACGAGAGAATCAAGTCAGTACTGTTGGACTAATCCACCTACAATTTTATAAACGCATATCCCAATTTTTCACAATCTACGAAAGAGTATATTTCTAGCCCAAGCAGTATTACCTTCATAAAAGAAGGCAAGTCCAGCATGTGTGCATCAAATGTGTTTTGTTAATTTTGTGTATTTCACGTCACTATCAGTGTAAGTGGCCATTTCAGCGATAAACAAACAATCTATACACAAGGTTATCACATGACTATTCCCATACACAATACAAGGTGAGTCAAAAGTCATAGGACATTTTTATTTCAGAAATAAAAGCTGAAAGACATATCTAAATACCCCAGCAAGTAATGGGTGAGGGCATGTCCGAAACATGGCTGTCATCTTAAAAGCCACTATATTGGATCAAGGGCAAGTTTTTTCAATGGGAAGATGATAATGTAACATATCACTGAAGACCAGAATTGTCTCAGAAATAGATTTACAATATCTCTTGTGGATCAAAACATGTTTTTGTTTTATCAACACGAAAACAGCAACAACCTGGATTGTTATTTGTGATGCACAGCCATTTTATACGCTTTCAGTGTGCTGTCCCTGGTGCTGAACACAGAGCTGAAGGGGCAAGATCCAGTCATTATAAACCTGCATGAGAATCTCTGGAGAAATGTTGTCACAAGCCTCCACGTTGCCGTGCTAAAGATGGTATTTGTTGCGGATTTGTTCAGTATACACAAATAATTTGAGAAGACCGCAAAGAATCAAAAAGTCGAGTGGTCTGAGGTCAGGTAATCTGGGCAGCCATTCCACAGGTCCAAGATGGCCAATCCAATGACCAGAGAATCCAGCCACCGACTAACACCTGCTCCATAGTGTGGTAGAGCCCCATCCTGAAACTGCCATTTTTAATAAGAACGGATGTCAGGTAGTGCTAAGAATTTAGGGTGCTTCATATTCCACACCACGCAATAACCTTGACAACACCTATGTCTTTGGTGTCTGCTGTTCAGTTAACACTTAAATTTATTACAGTTAAATTTATTACTTGTTACAGTAGATCACAGAGTGATTTTACACTCTCTACAATGTGAGGTGTTCTTTCTGTCATTGCATTCTGTATAAATGACAACACACAGTTATGGAAGGAAGAATGTCTGACAAAGAAGGGCACCTTGGTGACTCATTAGTAATTTCTTAATGTCAGGTGCAGTCTGGAGAGAGGGTAATGTAATGATTGGTCCTATGAGGACACACACACACACACACACATACTGTAAACTGCACACAAACTCAAACATAGAACTGCAGAGAGATAAATATAACCACCACAACATAAAACTTAAAAGACAAAGTAAGGAGTATTTGTATGAATACTCCTTACTTCATCCTCTAATACAGAATAATGTGACTTTCTTAATTTGTGCGTATTTTGGTCCTCTAATAACTTTAGATAAAACATTATTATCACATATCATCATTTATTTTGTAGGTTTGCCACTTCTTTATTCTGTAGGACATACCACTCATAAAAAAAACATGTTGGAATTTTAAATACATATCTGAATCACGAGTTTTCAAACTGTGTGGTTTATAGTAGATTGTGCTCTGCACTTTTGATTTTCTTAGTCAAGCTCTATAGTGACAAACATGATAAAGATTTGCTACTCTCAAGAGAACTGTACCATGCTTGTGTACTTTGGAGGCTGTGCTACAAGGTGTTACACTCCAGCTGAGGCTCAGTAATAACTATGTTGATTTGCACTCAAATAATGATGCAACTGTATTGTTCCACATATATGCAGCGTTAATTTCTTTAGTCCCAATTTATACTGATCTTGTTGTGAAGTTAAGAACCTTTATATAAGAATCTAATTTAAATGCATCACAAGTGCTAGCACTGACATATTTGCCATATCACTAAGAAAACACCAGTGCTCAGGTCCAAGATCATGTTTGCATAAGGCATTGCTGTATTTAATGAAGACAAACTCTTCACATTGTTATACTGAATATGACATTTATTATAATATGACTTTTATGGTTACATATTGCATCAGAACCTAGATTTCATAAATTCTCCTGGTGTACATTAAAAGAGCCAGAGCTATAAAGCAACTTATACAAATGAGGTTATGACAGAATTGTGTAGCTCACTTAAATGGCTTTTACACTGGAAAGTGCATTTTCTCCCAATTCTTTAATTGCATGTATTGTCATTTGTACCATAACTAAATGGCAATACTGGATCTAGTTACCTTTTACAAACATGTACATATGGCGGGCAGCACAGTTGCTCGGTGGGTAGCATCGCTGCCTCACAGCAAGAAGGTCCAAGAAGGTTCAATCCCATTGTGGAGCGGCTTGGGTCCTTTCAGCGTGGAGTCTGCATGTCCTCTCCGTGTCTGCGTGGGTTTATTCGGGGTACTCCGGTTTCCTCCCACAATCCAATGACATGCGTGTTTGGTTGTTCCTGCCCTTGCGCCCAGAGTTGCGGGGTGGGCACCGGCTGGACCACGACCCCGTGTGGATTGAGCGGAAAATGATGGATGGATGGAGGTACAAATGCTGGATCTAGAAATAGTGTCAAATACTGACTGATTTAACACAGTTTGCAGAATTATCCCCCAAAACTCTAGAAAATCGCTTTAATTTCCTCATTCCTCAGCTGTGGTGGATCGTGAGCCTATCCAGGAAGGTAAAATACCCCATACAGTGCTCCAATTCATTGCAGGGAATGATGCATTCATTTGTACTCCCACGCACATAGGGATAGTATAGAGTAGCTAGTCCACTTATTGACACATAGACAGTACACAGATATGACGATGTATCATAGGCGATCGAGTTGTGCTACAACAGTGTTTTAGCAGAATAACGCAAGAAATGTTAGAATTCTATAATGGTGCATTATATTTGGATTTAATTGTAACCATTTAATATCTGTTACAGAGAATATACAAGAGGATTTATTTGCCACATATTTAAAACTTTCTGGCATATGGTCTAATTATTAAATCTCACTGTTTACTTATGAGTCGTAAAGGAAAATATAATCTATGAACAATATTGACCACATGAACACATAGACCGTGAACGCATGTAGTTCTTTACATTGTTCTGTAATGTAAACATCCACAGGACCACAGATCAGGTACTATTTGGGTACTGGATCATTCTCAGCACTGCAGTGACACTGATGTGTTAGTGTGTGTTCTGCTGGCACAAAAGGATCAAACACCTTATTGTCACTGCTGGAATTTTAAAACACTCCAGTGTCACTGCTGGGATGAAAATCAATCAAAAATGTCCAGCCACCAGCATCCTGTAGTCAGTGTCCTGTGAGCACTTGTTGTTGAGCTGTTGTTGTTTACAATACAATACTTTGCATAGCAAATGGAATATAATGTAAAAAAGCATGAATTTTCGTGTGATAATATAGCACATTATTTTTGACAAATGTTCCTATTTTCTAGTTATTGGTTCAAAATGTTGCATGTGTATGTGTCTATACTCACACCTGCGACCAGTCAAAGCCATACCCACTTTTATGTTACCTATACGGAGAGACAGGGGGTTACTTTACATTTACTGATCTGGAGAAAAGTCAAAATTTTGGTCTTGATGTGGTTTTGTTAAAAAATGTAGCTTAGGGTGAGTCCATGTACAATGAATAACTTTGCATGCTTTCATCCTTTGTAAATGCAAAATATAGGCTCGCTGTGTTTGACAAAGAAGAAGAAAGGGACCATGTGTAAAGGCTATACAAAAAAAGTCTGCTTGGTGATCATGAAAGTAAATCAGACAATACAAAAAAGGAGATGTCACAGATAACTAATTCAAATCTACTTTCCTTCATATACTGGGATAAAATTAAACGAGATTCTGAAAAGGAGCTCTGAGTTTGGGTTACTGGGTATACCTTCTACATGACTAAATGTAAGCTTAAGTATAAATAATAAGTCAGGACATGCTTTGAATATACCTGGAGGATGTAAGTAAATCTGCTGCTGTACATACTATATAACAAGTAATAGAGAGTAGAGACTAAGAGTTAGCTGTAGGAGTGGTTATGACTGTGTATCTTAAACCCTCCTCTTTGGGCAAAAATCAAACTGCAGATAAACATTTGTCAAGCACTACAATGCATTATAAAATTCAAAATTGCTATGTAAAACTTTACTGTGCAAAAAAAGATTCCTTATGTTTAGCATTCCCATGACAAATAAAAGCACTGTTGCACATCTTAAGACGTGTTCAAAACACATAATATATTGGGTTCATACCATCAAAAATTAAACCAGTTCAGTTTTTTTTCACAAGCTGTCATAACTTTATCTGATTTGTGATTGTGCATATGACAACTACCTAATGAACACTACGTAATTCACCTTAGACACACCACCTGTGGCTCATCGTCTCTGTGCTTATGCAAGCTAAGGTCAAGTTCAAGTTTTATTTGTCATATGCACAACATGTCAGGACATTTATGCATTGAAATGCTTGTGGTGAGGCTCATGTTGGTACCCTACAGCAGGACAATACTATATACATACTAAACATATGATAAGAGGTATAAAAGTTGTATTCAATAAATACAAAAATACACATAATATACACAAAATACAGTATATACAGAGACCGGAGGGGAATTGTCTGACATGTACATTTCTGGGACAGGCTAAATGTTGCTAAGCATTCAGTCTGCTCATACTGATACTACATGTGTTTAATAAAACTTTATGTTTAATGAAGATTTAAGTTTATGAATGAGTATGTGCCCTACAGTGGATTGGCACTCTGTCTATGGTTGTTAATGCCTTGAGCTATTTGTTGCCAGTCTGACAGAAGACAAAGTGGATGAAACACTTACTGAATGAATGAATGAATGAATTAATGAATGAATGAATGAATGCTGAGTAATACAAATTACTGAGGTTTTCTTGGGATTTTTCTGACTGCTTTATAAAGAATATACCATGTCCTTACTAATATCTGGTAATAACTAAATCCTGAACGGGATATATTTTTGTTTTACGTGTTGGTGACACGCTTTCGCTCTTGTGTAGTTTAGGCTTGAGAAGTTTAGACTCGATTTCTCATGGATCTTTACAGCCAATGAGGAGACAGTCCGTGACAACGCCTACACACAACAGTCTGTAGTTAGTGTGTGCACTACACAGTACGCATGGCGTGCGCGGTGATGTGCTTCCTAAAGGTGACGTTGTGTTTCCTTTGCTGATGGGTAGACTTTGATTGCACTGTAACGTCTGCGCTTCGATCTTTGATCCCTAACAGTTTTCGTCCAAACTACACGTAAGTATAAACTTATACCTGATTTTTACAGATGTTGTCTTCTTGTCTTACTCTACATTGATTTAAAATTTAAGGATCTATATTGACATGCTGACTTTCGTCCAGGTACATGCATTACTCTAGCAGATCCCGAAGGGTTAGACTATATTTAGAACTAGGCAATCGATATACAGATATTTATCGACTAGCACCCAAATGAAGACTGCAGGAAAAATTGTAATGGTCAGAGAAATTGTTCCCGTGGTGCTATTCGATTCTTATATAAACGGGTTATGAATAAAATAGAAAGTTCATTCGGTTTAACTTGAATTGTAATAGCAAAGGTGCCTGAAGGTGTCTGAGCTACCATTCTTATTTAATCAAATTATTATGGTGCATGTTAATCTAGTAAATCTATGTGTAGGAAAAGACATACATTTTATTTAAGTTTTTCAAAGGCAATAAACAGTACAATTTCTCAAGAGCAATTACTGAGGGGGCGAAACCATGCTACCAAAAGTATTGTTGTATTAATTGTACATATAGGCTACAGATTTTAATGTTTGATTATGGAAATAAGAAACAAACTCAATTATGGTGATTAAGTAGCAATATGATATATTCATACGGGTGAACAAAAGCATGTTAAACTGGATGATACCATATATTGACTGTTCAGTAGGGTGTATGGTCACCCACAACTGCCAAAACACACTGGCAGTGATGAGGGATGGACAGGATCAGATTGTCCAGCAGTTCTTGTGGAATCCCTTTCGTATTCATTTTAAAACATCCCCTAAATTGTGTGAGCAGTGTATATAGAAATGAATATAATGTATTACTGATATAATCTGCTTTAAAACAGATATAAAAGCGGAAGAAATTTTTAAATGAATAACCCAAATAAATCAAAACCAAGCATTGTTCTGAAATAATTACTTATTGTAGTGTTACAAACAAACTATTGACAATTATGGCAACAAATGACAGGTAAGGCTTGCAGAGCTTTTAAACTTTTAAGACCTGATCAAATCATGTACCTTACTTTTGGAATAATTTGTGTGTGTGATGTTTGTACACATTCATGTAAAAAAATGTCTAGCCCATCGCAAAATGCTACATCAGGGCTAAATCATTTCAGTGTAACTCACTAAGTTATCGGTATGCTTGGCAACCAGGAAGACCCTATTAGACAACATGTTTAATGCTATTTTTTAATTGGGGTGGGTTCGTATGTCACATGTCACATGTCACAATTGGCTCTATCTATGGCAGTGACGAGCCGTCTGGGGAGGCAGGTGAGGCACTATTGCCATTTCTCTATAATTTTAATAATTTAAGTGTCAAAAAAGTGCTTGCCTGTGATTATTTGTGTAAAAATTCTATTTGTATACTTCTTTGCATAGCTTTTACAGTCTATAACATTTATATCACAAATATATATGTAAAATATGTTTGGGCTTGTAGGCAGCACGGTGGCTGAGTGGTTAGCACCTCTGCCTCACAGCACGAAGGTCGCCGGTTCAATCCCAGCGTGGAGT
>JAUZSU010033338.1:0-10342 GCA_034780255.1 Parotocinclus maculicauda | reverse complement strand
ACTATTAACTTATAAAGCGTTGAATGGTCTCGCCCCACAATATCTAACCGAATTATTAGTCCCATACAACCCACCACCATTGTATAGAAATAAATTGACTTGACTTGACTTGACTTAAATGGCAACACATAGAATGATTAAAACTTTTGAACAGTACTGTAGCTAAAAGTACAAAATGTTGGCCAAAAGACTGATGAGAGTTTCTTTCCTATTACTGGACTTGCCTACAGTACTTAAAGTGGTATAAATGATCAAAATGATAAAGTGAGTTCTGATAAAGTCACAGTTGTCATAAGACGAGGACACAGCTTTTTTTTAATAGTGATCTTGGTTGAATAGCTGTGCACAACTTAAATGAGAGCACTATTTTAATGAGCTCCCGACCAGCAGACCCAACTAGCCCACTAATGTCATTACTAACATGAGTGACACCTCTGGTTAACCTTCAGCTTGAGCTTCAGGCAAGCTGATTTGACAGATGCCACATCAGTCTCTCTCATTCTCACAAACCAAGGATGCAAGAAAATGACAGCTCTACAGCATCTTTACCTTACTTCCTTAACATTGCAAAACCACAATATTAGTAATGGTTCTAAAACAAGCACAAAACACATATGCTGCTATAAACTACAGGCACTAGTATTGGTATTAATTAACTAGTCACACTCTCAGTCCTCATGGTGCAAGCATGCCACTGCTGGCCAGCAGTATTAAAAATGCAGTGTTGGATAACATATCAGCAGGGGCAAGTGCAAACATGTCACTCTGTTGGGTGACCATGAGATGGCTTCAACATCAATCAACTCAGAGTGTGAGTGGAGTAGAGCACATCGTTCTTGCTATCAGCTTCAGCCACGGAGTGCACAGAATGCACATTCCAATCTAATACTGCCTTCAAAACTGTTGCAAATTTAACATGGCTATAATCACTGACTGAAACAAAATAAAATTTACTAATAAAAATAGATTTTTTTTCACTTTACTCTCACCAATGGCCTTATTAGGCACAACTGTTCATTTGCTCATAAATGCATATATGTATTAGCCAATCACAAGACAGTATTTTGGTCATTTAAGGCATGTACATATAGTCAAGATGAACTGCTGAGCATCAGAATTTGGAGGAAAGGTAATTTAAATTGCTTTCAACATGGTATGGTTGTTGGTGCTAGATAGGCTGGTCAGAACATTTCAAAAACTGCTGATCTACTCAAATTGTTGTGCACAGCTTTCTCTACGGCTTAAAAAAAGAACATATCTGGCGAGCAGCAGTTATCTACATAAAAATGCCTTTTTGATGCAACAGGTCAGAGAATGGCCAGACTGGTTTGTGCTGATAGAAAAAAAGCAAAAGTAGCTTAGCTTTCCACTAATTACAAGCAAGTATACATAAAACACATATTACAATTCTAAGCAGGTGGGATACAGTCGTAGAAGACCACACCAAGTGCCACTTCTGTGAGCTAAGGACAAGCAACTTAAGCTACAATTTACGTGGGTTCATCGATTTGGGCAATCGACGAAAGGAAAAGGGACATCTGATCTGATGATTATTGATTTTTGCTGCATTTGGATGAAATATGACAGCAATGTAAATTATTACTAGTGTGGTCTGATTAGACACTGGGTCTTACCACAAGAGGGCACAAAATCGCTTTCACCACTGTCTATAAAAAGGCTCTAAAGATACTTTTGGGCAGTGTACCTCTTGGTGAGAGATTGTTAACTGCTAGACTTGCCTCTACAACACATTCAAAAACATTGCTTCAAACATTCTGGCATATCATGGGCTGAAAGAAGCAAGATAGTCATTTCAACAAACTGCCCACCATCTAGGCCATTCAGCTGTAAGGAGGCGATGGAAGCAGTGGTTTCATGAGGGCACCCATGCATGGCAGCCCAACTGCTGGAGTGATGATATGAGGTGCAACATTCAGTCATCCCTTGTAGTAATACAAGAGGCACTAACAACTCTGCAATATCTGCATTACATCATGTGTCCACATTTGTTGGCTCTTATGGCAAAGCTTCCAATTTACATTTTTTTGCATGATAATGCTCATCCAGGAGTGTTTCTGCCAGATTACAGCACTTTCGTTGGTCATATTTATCACCAATCGAGCAATCATAAGACCAGCTCAGACAACAATTTCAGCAAATTATGAATGTGCAGGATCTACAGGCCCAGCTGTGGGCAAATATGTCGTAGAGGCATGTCCAGCAATGATATATCACAGAGGTACACTACCCAAGAGCCTCTAAGAAGCTTTTTATGGAGTAGTGGGGGAATAATTTTACGACCTCTTGTGGCAAGACAGTCTTTAACCAGACCAGTGTGGTTGTCTTATAATTTGCAAAAAAATCTAAATTACTGTTCATACTTACTTTTTCTGTATTTTGTACAGTTGAGGCCAATTTACAATAAAATTGAAAACCTTTTGTCCTTCAAGGACACCATAACACCTTCATTTAATTTTATTATTTTACTACCAATGTTGTGTGTGAAGAGTGATGAATTCTGACCACACTGGGGATTTTTATAATTACTCTATTTTAATAATGAATGTCATACATTGGTTGGTATGATGGCTAGAAAACAATGATTGTTAGCCCTGGGTCAAAGGCCTTGATAGGGACGTTTTAAAAGTAACTTTACAGAAACAGCAAACCATTAAGAAATAATAAGTTACTTATTTTTGTACTACTGAAGAGGGCTATAGACAAATTAATAGTTACAGAGCTTTCTTAGGTACTTATTTGTCCTGCTATTTTACTTAGTAATAAGTGTATAATACATTGAATGATTAAATGAGTTATTTATTTATTTACTCATTCATTTTCAATATTGCAGAGCTTTTTGTAAAACGTAGTAGTATAATATATTTGTTCCTTAATTTAGTTATTCACTTTATATCAGCTTAATTCAGTTCAGGCTCACTCTGAGCCAGAGCCTAACAGGATGCCAGTCTATCGCAGAGCACGTTCACACACACTAAAGTACACACGCTTGGATACTTATGAGAAGTCTATCCCTGGAACTGAACTGGGGATTTCTGAAGCTGTAAGACCATGTCTAACAATTGACTACAAACAATTGAATGGATTTGGGATTATGTTTGATAAATCATCCATGCAAGTTCAATGGTTATATTAAAAGACTAAGCAGATAGATAAACTAGATAATATTATCTATATTGGATTCCAAATGTTGTTTGTAATATTCCAAATGGTAAATGTTTGTTTTGTGGGGTCCTTAATAAACCCTGCTGTGATCATGAGTTATTTAATTTCTTAAATTTGCCAATTGTTGCTTTTATAAAACTAATCAAGAACCATGATTTATCAAAAGCTGATGAAACCACATGGGCAATGGTTTCAAGGGAAAACCTTGGCCAAACACTACAAAATGGAATCATTTGTTCTTCTTCTTCTTCTTCTTCTTCTTCTTCTTCTTCTTATTACTCCTATTACATATTTCAATGTTTTATTTTTTTGTTTTTAATTTTATAAAGTCTTAGTTCTTACACAAACAACTGCAATTTCTCTCCTAGAGTCAATAAATTATTTCTGATTCTGATATCTTTTTTCTTTCTTTCTTTTCTTAATCTGGCTCATGTAGCTGTAGTCTGATGCTGTAATAAAGTAAATTATTAAGAAGATAAATGGAAATAATCTCATATTATATATAAATTATTAATATTCTACATTTTTTAAAGTAGTTTCTTTCAAAACTATCACAGTAAATATTTCAAGACCTTAAATACAAGAAAATGTTTTTTACACAATAAATAGTGGGCTACATAAAATCTAACTTTTTATGAGTGGTGTTTCATTTTTAATTACTTCATTATTTCAGGCCATTGCATTTTTACATTCCTTTGATTGCTGCAGCTGTGTTTGATGCTGTGTCAGGATTTCTGAGTCACAATCACAATTATTGCTATTTGCCAGATTGCCACATTAAATTGGTGATTTCTTGACTTCAGGCAAGATGTGCTTCGCGTCTATTACTGGAAAGTCAAAATAAGTTTAACAGACAATTCGTTTGAAAGAATAAAGATGTGCCTTCCAGATAAATATAAATGCATTTTATCTTTTTATCACAGAGTAGAAACTAGGACACGTGAATGCTTTGCTTGGAGTTTAATCTAAATAGTATCATACCAGTCTGTAACTGTTTCTTAGTGAACATTTATCATATCCATAATTTTAACCCTAATATGGGTTAAAACCATAAAAACTCTTAGTAGAAGACACCAGTGTAGCAGCTTGCGCACCTACTGTCCTTTGGTTTTACTCTACTTCTTGCCTGCCATTTTGGTAATTTAACTGGTTATTTGTGTTTCTTTGGTGATCCCTATCCATCAACACACAGAATGGATAGGGAATGTTAAAAGTGCATAGCAACATAGGCTACAGTTAGTAATACCTACAATGGTAACATATCTATCATAATAAAACCACAAAAAAGTATTTTAGTAACTTTGCTTTATTCATTTGAATGATTGGGGTGACACAGAGATTCAGAGGTTAGCGCAGGTGCCTCATAGCTCCAGCATTCCTGGTTCAGTTCTGACCTTGACTCTGCTTCTGTAGAGTTTGTATTTTCCTTTTTTAATTATTTCGCTTAAATTTCAGGTTCAACCTCCAAAGGCCTTTGCAATTAGCAGTTAAGTTGAATGAAGCATTTAAATTAGGAAACATGCTAGAGTCTACTGTAATCTTGCCCTCCAGCAGTAGAGTGTGAAACCATAAAATTTGAGAGTTGCTTTTAAGGTGGCTTAAAGTTGCTTTTTAAATAAAAAAAAAAAGGTCAGAGTAAAAAGGACAATGATATGTAGACAAATAACAGATTGATAGTTAAAGAGTCCTGCCTTAAATACATACTGGTTGTAATGTAATATCCAGATGCAGGTAAGGAAGATCTCAGAAGACACTTATTTCATAGACAAAAGAAGACACCTAAATGTTACCATCAAGAGAATATTTAATCAGAATTCAATCCAAAGGTAGTTTAAGTCCCTTCGTAATCATAAATATTAACTGACAGGAATTTGCCAACCCCTTCTGGAAAAAAATATTGCATGCTGAATGGTTACCTTCTATGCTGTTAAGAAAGGGTGCTGGGCCAGAAATAGTCAGTAATCTAATTTTTGTATACCTTTTTAAAAATATTATAAAGAGCATTATATTAGAGGATTGCACAAGTTCTGCTATCAGCAGATATACATACACCAAGAAGCCAAAAAGTAATATTCCCACATAGGCCAAATTATTAATGCTGATGATATCTTATTATAACTAATCATGACTAATCAAGTATTTATATACATATATATTAAAAGTCAAGTGAACAATTGATGCTTGTAAATGATGGGTTGCGCTCACTTTAAGAATCAGAGATAATCCAGGATAAGCAGTCAAAGCTTCTTTTATTACCAACTTGGCCAATAATCAGAGGTTTAATGGCAAGATCAAAGAGGGTTCCAGAGTCTGGAGCCAGGTGAATTAAAAGACAGAGGCAATGAAGGTACAGAGTACCATACATATGTTTTTAAGTTGACTATCTGTTTACAAAACAACATCCAGAGTTAAAAAATTGTTATAATTGTTAAGATCATTCAAGATGATTGCTCAGATGGTCATTAAACTCTGCTTACTTAGAGCTTTAGACTGGTGATTGAGGGAGTCGGAGGCCAGTAGTATGGCTTAATATGCCAGCAAATGGATCCAGCTTTGCTGGCATCATATGCTGGCAATGCCTGGTGGAACTTGGAGTCCATACTGCAGCATGAAGCAACAGTAGTCATAACAGAGGGAAATATGGGCTGGAATAAAGATTGCAGTGCCTTTGCCAAGGGCCGAATCCATATGGCCAGACAACTGGGTTTGGGCATCTCTGTAAGGTCAAGGCTTGTGGGGTGTTCCTGGAAAGCAGTGGTGAGTACCTGCCAACAATGATTCAACCATGAGGACAAAACAGGGAATTCAAGTCTTATCAATCTCTAAATCAACAGGAGAGCTGCTATGGTACAAGTCACAGAAATTCCTTAATGCTCATTATGGGATAATTAACGCAGAATTTATCACATCCTACAACATATGGGGCTTTAGCCTCCTGCCCAATTAATTGTTAACTATGCCAACTCCTGTGGAATGTCCTACAAGTGTCAGAACTGGACTTCGTGTCAATATAAGATTGTCATCTGATTCAGTAAGTGCCATTTTCACTTATATCACATGCATGACTGGGAAAACATACACCATTTGGGTCCAGCATCATGTGGATGTCAATTCGACAGGTGAAATCTATCTAAACATTATTGGGTCGCCAAAATGTTTTGGCTCATAAGATTATACAGTATATTATCTGTAATGGATGGCTTAAAAAGACATGATATTTATAAACTATATCATATATATAACTATATATAAGTCCCAGGTGCACATTATCAACAAGAAAAAGATTTTCACTGGTTGTTAATAGAGGATCGATGCTTGAACCGAAACATGTTACAGTAATAAAATAGTCTGCAGTTCAGCTGAAATACAACTGGGGAGTAACTTATGCCATGGCATAAAGACTTCATTTAGATTTAGATTTACATTAAGTCATTTGGCAGATGGTTTTGTCCAGAGTGACTTATAAAATGTGCAAGTACTTGATGATCATTAAGTAATAATTGCCAGTCATACCAGAAACTAACGATATCCAGAGATTATAAACACTTTCTGTTTGGTGCAACAAAAGTACAACCGATAAAAGACATTATCCTAGTTATTGTTTGAATGGGCGTGTCCTCAGACATCTGCAGAAGGAAAAGAGATGACTTACCATTCTTACAGACATGGGAAGCTCATTTTAATAATTAGAACTGAAACATTTGCATTTGGCTCCATAGACATAGCTCTATCTCAGAGAAAGATGTATTTGACACGCTGAAGCTGAAGACAAATGTGCAAATTCTGAATTACAAGAATAAAAAAAAAACTGGATCAGAACCATTTAAAGAGTAATATGAGAAAACATGTAAATGTTATCAATTAGACTAACAGCACCATTATGAACACTCTGTAGTAGAGCAACATAAGCAGACCAGCAAGCAAAACATGGTGGCATTCATGCCTGGACATTATAAGATCCTGTATGTTCATTAAAAGATCAAAATGTTTCACATTTTAAAACTTGAGAGGTGGATGTCAGGGATGAAAAGTTGAATATAATTTGCATAGCAGTAAAGCCATGAGTTTTAATCATTGAGCAGAAGCGGGCCCAGAACTTTTTCCTGATAAACTTATTAATTGTTGTAAAACTAAGTAATTGTTGGAGGTGATGAAAGAAGACCTTTCCATGCTACCAGCCAAACTTGATCTAGTATTAGATCTAGGAGTATGAGGCAAGCACATATCCCAAACTTCGTGAGTTAGTGAGAGTGGCGATGAGAATATTATGATTCACAGTCCCAAACACAGCACACAGATCCCAATGTACTAAATACATGTTGTCATTCTTCTTGGGCCTTAAAATGACTTCAAATAGAGAGCTTTCGTAGAATGATCTGCCTTGTAACCAGCCTGGTTTGCATCAAGGAGGTTGTTTTCAGGTTTACATTTGGACATGTCAGCAGGATTGAGTGACTGCTTCTTCATTAGAGATGTAACTTGATACATATTGAAGAAAGAAAGAACCAGGCCTGATGCTAGTTACATGTTAATCATTGTTTTAGTAATTAGTACAAGTGTTGGATACAGTGAGTCAAATTTAGGTGGTTGTTGGTAATTAATGTCACCACTTCATGCTCAGTAAACAGTTAAAATGTTGTGCAATGAGCACAGGTTTGTAATTCACCTTGGCCACATTACAGAAGGATGACTGAATGTAAAAGGTTGCAAAGTGCTTGATGAAACGAACATTCAAATGGTATTCCCTGCTGTGTAAGTTAATTTTATCTTACCTCATCTTACCTGATGGTGAGCGAGTCAAAATAACCAAGAGGGTGGATGGCCATGGCCACGATGCGATCAGTAGGGCGATTGAGGTCACCTAGTACACCCATGGTCAGCCAAGTTGACAAGAAGACCAATGTGCTGATAGATCAGGAAAATATAAGGTTTGTAAATATTGATCACAGAAACAAGAGATGCACTGATATGACTGGCTGATTACGATTTTGGCACATTTCTGATTTTTTTAATTAATTATTTAGTAATTATAAATGGCAGCACACAGATCAATTTTGTTCAACATTTCCTTTAATGGTAACTTCTTCACTGCTAAATAAAAATAGCAACACCTCTTACTTTAGTTTGTCCATCTGTTGTGGATGAAAATAATTAGACAAGCTATCATCAGACCATGAAGAAAATGATGCTTTACAGCAAGACGGGATAGACATACCAAGCTGATTGCCATGGCACACATAAAAGCTACAAAAATGTAATCCTTGTTTCAGATATTGAGTAAGTGGCTGTTTAGTGTACTAAGTAGTAGAATGGAAACACAACTCAAATGTAACACTTTCTAGTAATAAGCCTGTGTCAAGATCAAAGTGGGTTTAAGCAAAACTGTTAAATGTCACTGGCAAAGAATAATATGATCACCCAATCACCGGTCATGGATGATCACAATAAAAACTGACCTAATCTGGTCACCGGCCGATCAATCATTGCCCTTCTAACAGAAACAGTTTAAAATTTGAAATATAAATTCCAGTTATTTAGGATCTAAGAATTGTTCCAGTTGACGAAATATGCGGACCTGTTTCCACATTCCAATGAGAAGTCGTACAGTTATAGGAAAGCTGAAGAGAGTGCAACAAATGTTGCTCTGTTTTTTTTTAGGTAATCCAAGTCTGCATTAAAGATAGAGTGGTGATTGGAGTGGACTTTAATGGCTATTAAAACAGGCAGTGATGAAGTCAAGCTTGTGTACAGCTGCTTGGCAGTTCCAGGGACTTCTAGCTGCAAACACTTCAATAGTTGCAGGATTAAGTGGACAGACATTGGTCTGAGGTCAGGTGTTTTCAATGACTGATATCTGTAATTGAAGTAGAATGGACAGTGAACTCCAGGAACACATACTTAGTTGTTGGAGTTGGCTAGAAATAATAGAATAATCAATTCAAAAGGAAGCTTGGAGTAAAATTATTGGATATTAACTACAGAGAATAACTGATTTGTGCAGATATTCACAGCTGTTGATATTTATTAATGTAAAATGTATATTCATATTGAAATAACTTGTATCCTTATACTGAATAACTGAAACAAGGATTACATTTTTGTAGGTTTTATGTGTGCCATGGTAATTTGCTTGGAATGTCTACCCCGTCTTGCTGCAAAGCATCATTTTCTTCATGGTCTGATGATAGCTCGTCCTATTATTTTTATCCATAACAGATGGGCAATCTAAAGTAAAGTTTTTTTCCCCTGAGTGTTAAAATATTGTCATATTTGGCTTTCCATTCAGTACCACGTCAGATTATGACATTTTAATTATTTAAATTTATATAAAAAATAACAAATAACAGTCAGCACAAGCGATAAAAAGCTTGAGATCCCTGGCTTGATCAAAACCTTGGGTTTCGCCTGTGTGGAGGTTTGCATGTTCTCCCCTTGCCTGCATGTATTTACTGCAAGTATTCCAAATACATGCATGTTAGGCTATTTGGTGTTTTCCATTAGTGCAGCTAGTGTGTGTATGCCCTAAAATAAAATTGGTGCCCTCTCTAGGGTTCTTTCTGCCTTATTCCCTGTGCCGCCAGATAAGCACTGACTTTCCTAAGACTTTGACCACGATAAGACAATAAGACAATGAATGAATGGATCAGATGATGAGGTTTCTCAATATATGAATTTAAGCTACATGGATAAAAGTGCATATACACAAGCAAACAAAATATGGAGATCATTATCATATACAAAATCTGATAATTCATAAGCCACGAACAATAAACCATGAAGCACAAGTATTAAATTAAATTATTGTCATTTGGATACGTAAAGCAAAGGCTGTAAGATAAAAGCATCAGTCAACTGACTACGAGATACAGAGAAAGAAAAAGCATCTTGGAATTAAATGTAGACAGATTTGAGACTTGAGTCTCTTTCTCTAAAATAAAAAAAAATTGGTTATAAATCATAGACTCAGACTTGAATTTTAACAGACACATTAAACCTATAATATCAGTTGCATTTTATCATCTCAAAAACATTGCCATAATCAAAATGTATATGTATATACTGTATAAGTCAGACCTAGCGAGACTTACAGTGCATCCGGAAAGTATTCACAGCGCTTTACTTTTTCCACATTTTGTTACGTTACAGCCTTATTCCAAAT
>JAUZSU010033327.1:0-10343 GCA_034780255.1 Parotocinclus maculicauda | reverse complement strand
CAATTGTGGGTTAAGGGTCTTGCTCAGGGACCCAACTGTGGCAGAGGTGGGATTTGAACCCTGGACCTTCTGATCCACAGTCCAGTACCTTAACCACTAGGCTACCACAGTCACATATATTAGTAGACCCTGGTAGACAAAGATTGTCTATTCTATATTGGTTATTGCACAATGTTTAAAATCATAATCAGTCATGCATAAGATGTAAACATCTTGCTTTTTTTCAATCCAAAATGTTATGTAACTTTGACACTCCTCTTTAGAAAAGAGAACAGTTGTGTAATCTTGTCATAGCAGTAGCAGTTATTCAGGCTTATGCAGATAATTTCTTTCAGGTATCCTGGAATGGATTCTTGGCAAGAGAGATGAAATGTGGATGAGCTTTCTCACTCGGAGAGTCTTGGAAAATGCAACCAGGTTAAGTTATGCCCAATACCCTATGTTAGCATTCAGATCTTTGTACTTGATTCACGTTCGATTGTCACTATTGAAATTGTCTGATTCAAAATCATGTCTGCCTTGCCACTTGGTAATGTAAAATCATATATAGGATTTCATTCTATGTTTCTTTTTTAAATACTTCATACCATAAATGAACATTCACAGAAGAAAAACATCCATATTCCTTAACAGTTATGAAGAGGCTAAAAGCCAGCTTGCACAAACGAAGTTACTCGCACCAGCCTACTTTATCCTGGGTGGAAACCAGACAGGACAGGGGTGTGTGATAACCAGAACTAGAGTCAATGCACTGGACGTCTGGGAGTGAGCTTACATTTTTACACAAGTAATCAACATTTAGTGTTTCCACTGAAAAACTATTTGATCTAATATAATCTATGACATTATAGGATTAATCTAAAGCTTGGCAGATGGTATGTGCTTGAGACAAACTACGATCACTGGGAAAAGCCATTCTTTCTGGATGACCGCCGGACACCTGCTATGAAATGCATGAACAGAATCACACAAGCGGTGAGTTATTTTATGAATTAGTGAGTACTGATGTAAAAGGTATTATGTGTTTATAGTGCTTAACTTGGTGTAAGGTGCTCAGCTTGCACAGCAGTCTTAATATTATAGCTCACCAGTGCAGGGACCCGAGTCCCGGCTGTGTTTTCTAACTGAGTCTGGCATCACATACACTCACGATTTACTGTGCCCGATGGAAGAGAGGTCAGTAGGAATCTTCCATCTAGCCTTGTGATGGACTGGTGTCATATCAACAGTATGCTAGAGTGGCTTGTGTTTTCTGGGGAAAAGCACAAGACCTACCACCCTGACTAAAAAAAATTGAGACTGGTGTAACTGATTTTAATGGCCACTAAATTTTGTTTTCCCAGAACATAACCTTGCAAACCATTTATGATGTTCTTTCAACAAAACCAGTTTTAAATAAGGTAAGGGTCTATTTTTCAGTAATTAGATCAAAGCTAATGGAAAATACCTGCTTTGGTATAGTTTAATACAAACAATGTTGCACCCATTTCTGTGAATTATAAGGAGTGAAATTGTTAAAATAAATTTTGTATTGAAAGCTTTGTTCTTTTATCTATTGAAGTAGTTTAAGAATGGTTTTAAGAGCTCTTTAGTAGCCCATCACCTTGTGTCACACAGACACTTATTTGGCCGTGTCTTAAGGCAAAAGCTGCAATCTCTTTTTGAGCTCTGTGTATGGAAGCTTTGTTCTTTTATTTATTGAAGTAGTTTAAGGATGGTTTTAAGAACCCTTTAGTAAATATATATATATTATATATATATATATATATATATGTATGTATGTATGTATAATGTGTGTTTATAATATCCATACTTCTTAGCTTCAGGTTCCTAATTTATTGTGGAAATTTTGACTTCCAGGATTTGTTTATATTCAATAGAATCCTTCTATTTAATCTATCTGCAAAACGTTTCTAGTGACTTCAATATAACCAGAAACATCCATGCTTAACAGTTCACCAGGGGTTTTATTGCTTGAAATGTTTTTTGAAATGTCCAAACAAATGTGTGTTAACGTTTCCTCCCCTGTTGATAAAAAACAGCAGCAAAGCATGACAATTGAAAAAGTGTTTTGAAATACATGAAACTATACTGTATTTTGCAATATCTGACTGTCCTACCTGACGCTTCATCCAGGCTGCTTTTTTCTCACTTTAGCTAACCACCTACACATCTCTGATGGAAGTTTCTACTGGTAAACTGGAATCTTACACCAGAGCCTGTCCTAGTCCATGTGCACCCTGGTGACTTAGTTACAACAGCCAATTACGCTGAAGAAAATGGAAAATGCCACTGTCTAACAGCAGACTACTTTGCTATTATTCCTGGGTTCAAAGACTAATATTTGTCACTGTCACTTTTATCATTTTATTATTTTCTGCTTAAATCTGCATATGTTGTTCTTGCGGGGCAATACTATGAACTGTTATTTTCTATTGAAAATGTTATCTCTAGTGTCCAGTAAATTACTAGCCGTTTACAATAATTCTAAGAAAATGTGGTATACTGGATTGTTTTATATATTTCAATTAATAGTGTAAATAGTTTTTTACAAAATGTTTTATGACTTCATTTCACTGTGTAGTACTGGTTAGAGTTCCTAAACATAGTAATAAATATAGCAATAAATGTAATATATAAGTGTAATACAGCATTAATACAGCATTTTAAGATAACTATTAAACAATTCTTTAGCGTAACAGAGGTTGTGTGATATGCATCAGTAGGTGTTTTAAATACTGATATGTGTAACTTAAACTACACAAACAGACATACTGGACAAGAAATGTGTATCCAGTGAAAACTTTTATCATATAAAATTTTTAGTGCTGTGCAAAAGTCTAGAATATTTGAGTGATTTTTGTGGAAGATGTTTAATGTTATTAAATAAAAAAAACTTAATAACTTAATGTTAAAACTTGTTATTCACTAAAAGTGTTGCTTGGATGGTACATACAGTTCATTTGGAAAGTGATCAGACCCTTGACCAAGAGCCCAATGGTCACTCAGGCTGAGCCCCCAACATCCTGTGTGCAGATTGGAGAAAGACAAGATTCTCTGGTCTGATAAAACCAAGATTAAGATTAAACTTTTTGTAATCAATTCTCATACTAAGGAAACAAGACATTGATTATCACCTGCCCAATACCATCCCTACAGTAAAGAGTTTTGGTGGCAGCATCATGCTGAGGGGGTGTTTTTGAACGGCTGGGACAGGGAGACTGGTCAGGCTTGAGGGAAATCTTAATTTAGCAAATTAAAGAGATATGATTGATGAAAGCCTGATCCAGAGTGCTCAGGACTTGGTAGAAATTTCACTTTCCCACAAGACAATGACCCTAAGCACACAGCCAAGACAACAAAGGAATGGCTTAGGGACAACTCCGTGAATGTTCTTGAGTGACCCAGTTTCAGGACAGCGAACTGTCCATCGATGGTCCCCATCCAAGCTGACGAAACTTAAAAGCATCTGCAGAAAATAAGGCAATAACAGCTCATGTCCTCATTTATAATTAAATCATTTAAAATGTGTGTCCACAAAAGATAATGCAGAAATGTACAGTACATTGTAGAAATACATTTATAGTTTAGAGCAACATGAAAATCTTTTCCAGGGACGACCATGTATTTATCAACAAGACAACACAGAAAAAAGGACTGAAACGTGGAGGTCCCTTTCAGTATTTCTTTGAGAAACATCATTTTTAAACATTTCAGTGATTTTCTTGCACACCGGAGATCCTCTGGCTCAATGTGTTTGTTATGTTTGCATTTTCAATACCATCACAACTTTTTCTGATTTGGGGATATATAATCAGCATAAAATATTGAACACAAATGTCTGAGACTAACACTAATGTTAGTGAAACTGACTGTCATTGACTTGCATTCACAGACACACATTTATGATGGCATTTTAAGACAGAAAGCCAGTAACTTCACAAGATATTTGGAATTTTGCAAAATCATGCTGGGACAACATGATTTGTCAGATTTTATATATATATATACACACTTATTTATAAATACTTATAAATTCTGACATTTACACACCGACCACCCATAATATTAAAACCACTGACAGTGTCATGATCAGGGCAATGTTCTCCTGGCATTCATATGGAAGTTATTTGGAGACAGACCAACCAAATGTTGCATATCAAAAACACCAGTTCATACCACCAGTATTTCCTAATGGCAGGGGTTTCTTTAGGTGTAAAAGCCTAAAAGAAAATAAATATGAGCAGAGGGTTTGCGTCACGAGTTTCCTTCTCCAAGTACTTTTTATTTAATCCCAATCAAAGTAGTAGACCAAACTGTTATAATGCCTTTCAATGGCAGTTCACCCTATCCACACACATCCATGCAATAGTCAGTGAAACACAGCATAGATACCTTACAAGAACCAATAAACTTAGTCCCTGATCTCTTCCATACAAATAGACATTTTTTACGCATTAATTCACTTATCCTTTTTCCCTAAATGGCAGTAACATAGCGGCAGTAACATCAGCGATGCGCTCTGCTTGTGTATACATTCACTTTACATTCACTCGGACAAATACTTAATAACACCAACTTTTTTACAGCAACCGTTTTAACAACAAGTATAGGATTACACTAACAGAGAAATATTCTCAAACCTATTTTTATTCACATATTTTACCTAAAAGAGAAAAAATATGAGCAGAGGGTTTACGACACGAGTTTCCTTCTCTAAGTATTTTTTATTTAATAGAGAAGAAATCGGTCTTTCCTAACACTGCCCTCTACTCTTCCTGCTGAAAAACTCCAGTCTCGTCTCCCTAAAAAACTGCAGTTCCCTTTCAACACTACTCATAACCTTTTTACATTTGAAATTCTGGCCTCTTACATAAGCAGAACACTGTGTCCTGCTACACTACATGAAATGTCCAGAAATGGTTTGAGAAACAAAGCAAAGAGTTCAAAGGTTTGACTTCCCCAAATTGCCCAGATCTTAATCTGATTGAGCACCTGTGGGATGTGATAGAAAAACAGGTCAGATTCATGGATGCATGAGTCATCCACCTCACACCTTACTGGACTTGGAGGCGCTGACTACTATCATCTTTGTGCCAGACACTACAGTTTATCTTCAGAGGTCTAGTATAGTCCATGACTTGATATGTTAGAGCCTTGGTAACACAATATTACACAGGATTACCTTGTTGCTTTAATTGTTGTTGTAAGACGTGTAATAAAAACCACTGTGTCAGATTTCTGGCACTGTGTATACTGGGTCGGTTCAGAGGAAAAAAAGCATCTGGCTTTAATCAACATCTTAAAGGGGCGATGATGGTTCCAACTGTTAAGACCCTAAAGGTAAAATCTTCCTTTTGAAGCAAAGAAACTGCATATATCATATGGTCACATGATGTGACCTTCATCACACATATTGTTCATATTAGATTTCAGTTGCGTGTCAAATCAGGCATTCTTTGTACAGCATCTTCATAAGTGTGCGATTTTAGGTATTTAGTTTTATTTATTGCGCTGTTGAACAAGTTTGGAATTCTTTCAATTTTTGTGCACTGTTCTGATAGATCTTTGCGTGTATTTTGATTTAAGGTTGTTCTCCAGCGTTTGTTTTCGAACACCAAGTAAAAATTCATCCGCATTGCTTCAGGGTGTCTCACTACATAAAAAGCACACTGCCAGTTTTACGCTCAACAGAACGGAACAGACACTGTGAGTGGATGATCTTACATAAATTGGAACAAAGGATCTAGAACGACTGGATCAGTTATTAAGAATTATTGAAAATGATTTGTCAATCTCTGTATCATTTTTGTGTTTGTCAGGATTATGATGGACGTGTCTCATTTTGTGATTTGTCTCATTTTGTGTTTGGATTTGACTGACTCTGTAAGTATCATTTAGCTTATCAGTGGTCAACTTCCTAATAGGTGATGTGTATTAGTTGTTTTAACAAAACAGATTTGTGTATGTGTGCAGACCTCTGATGAATGCCAACAGGAAAGAGACAGGTTACGCGCACAGCTAAGGACTATGGAGACTCGTGCCATAAAGCAACAGAAGATGATCCAGCACTTACTGAATAGTCAGCAAACTCAACGACCTGTATATAAGAACATCTCTTTTGACCTGGGAGACAAAGAATACACAGGTAACAATGAATTGTGGAACCTCTTGTTGTGGTGCTTTGCTGTTGTGTATACAGTGCTTACTGAAATTGTTCTAACCTATTTCAGACTGTGCTCAGATTTTCAATAATGGTAACAAGGAAAGTGGATTTTACATGATTAAACCAGTAAACAGTCCATCCCAGACACGAGTGTACTGCGATATGACAGAGGGGGGTGGATGGACAGTTTTTCAAAGACGTACTGATGGTAGCCAGTCTTTTGATAGGTGAGTAAAACTTTGCAATATGATTTCACATTAGAATTTTTTTTGGAGGAGCAACAAAGAAACAAGATTTGTTCTTAGGTCTTAAGGTTTTAAAGAATTTAATTGTCTTTTAAAAATAACTACACTTTATAGCAAAATGTTTGGGTATAGTCAAAAATGACAAAAGTGTTCATCAGCATCATCCAAACCATTTTACTGTGGCACTGACATCCGCTGACTGTCACTAAAATCACAGGGGTAAAAAGCCATGTTTCTCCTAGGATGTGCTACTGTATATAAGCACATCAGACACTACATTTCCCATAATGCCTCAACATCTTTCCAAAAACTTAAAGGACTAAGGCTTTTAGTTACAGTCAGTTGCTTTTGTTTGCATGGGGCATCCACAAATATTTAAAACAAAGGTAATGATAACTAATAGTGATATGTTTTGGCCACTTATATGTTCAATAGTGAAAGTAAGAGCATTTCCATCTGCACAATGTAAAGGTCATGTGGTCTTATAAGTCCAGATTTATGCTGTTCCAGAGTGATGGAAGGGTATGAAGTGATGCATCCATCATGCCTAGTGCCTACCGTACAAGTCTGTGGGGGCAATGCATTGATCTGGGATTACTGGAGTTGGTGCCTAAAGAATTAGGTCAGGTGACTACCTGAATATACTAAACGACCAGGTTATTCCATCAATGGATTCTTTCTTCCCTTATGGTATGGGCAGATTCCAAGATGACAATGCCAGAATTAACTGGCTCAAATTTTGAAAGAGTGATTCAAGGAGCATGAGACATCATTGTCACTCATTGATTGGTCACCACAGAGCCCAGACCTGAACCCCACTGAGAATCTTTGGGATGTGCTGGAGAAAAGTGGTCCATATCTTCCATCATCAATACAAGATCTTAGGGGGAAAATAATACAAATCTGGACAAAAATAAATGTTGTGACATTGCAGAAGCCTGTGGAAACAGTGCCACACTGAAGGTGTACCACAATCAAAATTAAATATTGGGTGACCTTATTTTTGGCCAGGCAGTGTATGTATGTATGATATGTACCTTTTTTCATGCTTGAAATGTCAGTTACACCACTTTCGTTTTCCCTCGCTGTGTAGTATGCACCGTATTTAACCATATGTGCACTATTTATTTACAATGTAATAGTATTGACAATGCTATTAACCTCTTTTACTGTGCAATATCTCAATAATGTGCAATAACTGTATATAGCAACAAATATTTACTTTTTTATTATATAGTGTTATATTTGTACTTTATATTATGTACATTTGCACTGCAAAGGAAGTGGCTTTTAATCTCATTGTACATGTGTATAGTGACAATAAAGGCATTCTATTCTATTCTAAAAACATTTTTAAAAAGGTGTTTGCATAACTAGTCTTTCCTTGTCAACCCACTGCTTTTTTACAGAGATTGGAATGACTACAAAACCGGATTTGGTGATTTACAATCTGCAAATGGAGAGTTCTGGTTAGGAAATGACAACTTGCATTGCATTACATCTCAAGGTGTGCTGTTTATTTGTATCCAAGTTTGGATAACACAGCTTAAACCCTATATATCTGTATAAGTAAATGCTGATACTCTACTGTGAAATACTCTTTTCTTAAATTAAATACAGTATTTTTCATTACAAGTCAAAGGCTTTCGTTACTTGTACAAAGTGTTCTAAAATGTTCCATGAGTGGTACAGTTTTTAGCGTGCCTGCCATACAGCTCAAATATCTTTGGTTTATTACTGGGCTGAATGCTGCCTGTGTTGAATTTGCGTGTTCTCCCAATGTCTGAGTGCGTGTCCTCTCACATTTTTTCCCCACATTCCAAAGACATGCATCAGGATCATTGTGTCAAAAGTGTCCCAGAGTGAGTGAGTGAGTGAGATGGATTGACTCACTTGACTTACACAATTACCCCTCCCAGTCTCTCAGGCTAAGAGGAGTCAAGTTACAGTATGATCAATTGTTCACTTGTAGGCAACCATTGTTGCCTTTATCAGATACATCTTGTCATGGAGGAATCAAAACTTTGCAATTGGGCCAAATAAGAGTGCCAATATGCAATGATATTTAACAAAAAACAGCAGTCAAATGTACAGTTGTGGCCAAAAGTTTTGAGAATGGCACAAATTTTGCTGCCTCTGTTCTTTAGAACCTTTTTCCGGCTGTTTATAGGGTATAATGAAGTACATTTATAAGCATTTCATTAGTTTTTTAAAATTTTACCACATCCAGTTTAAGGGTTGACTCTTCTTCTTTAAGTCTTTGCAATTCGCCTCGGAATGCTGGATATCAGCTTCTGGGTAAAATCTTGAATGATGGCAACCCATTCTTGCCTAATCAGTGCTTGGTATTGATCAGGACTTGGAACGACTTCGCATTTAATTGCAATTCATCTGATCATTCATCACAATTAAAAGTTAATACATAAAAATGGATACAGCAAAAGCCTTTGGATTTACTGTACCTCTGTATTACAATATATACAATATTTACGTGTTCGGTTATGTACAATAACTTCTGTATTTAATTTGAAATACTATTGAAATAACTAAGACTAACAGCTTAATGTTGTTGTAGTTGCATTGTGAACAAGAATGTACTCAGTGATGTAAACAATCCGGCCTGGTAGATTTGTGATTAGTGTCACTGTTTTATTGTAGTTTACATGGCTAATAGAGAAAAAAATAGATACATTTATTTGGCATGAACAAAGAAACTGTAACATGCTGTACTTTGGATTCTAAAATAGTATTTTCTATTGTTATATAGGTGATTACAACTTGAGAATCAACTTGGAAGACTTCGATGGAAACCATCGTTATGCATTATACAAAAAGTTCAAAGTTGACAGTGAAGAGGTGCCACTTTTAATTTGATGAAACTTGAAAATTTGCCTCACTATTTATTAATAAATAGTATATGTGCTGACTTATTTCTGCCTGAATTGTAGTTATCCTATTTGGCCTTATGTTTTAGAATCACTACCAGCTGCATTTTGGAGAATACACAGGAAATGCAGGAGACTCACTGTCAGGCAGTTACCATCCTGAGGTTCAGTGGTGGGCAAGCCATAAGGGTATGAAATTTAGCACACGGGATAAGGACAATGACCGCTATGACCTCAACTGTGCGCTGCAGGATAAGGCTGGCTGGTGGTTCAACAGGTTTGTAGAGAGAATCTCGTTCATTGGCTGCAAACTTTAAAGTCTTAAAGATACGGAATCCAACTAATTTCAATTATTCCATTTTCAAGATAGCAAAAAATTATTAATCATTTCAGAAAACATTTAGTCACACTAAAGTCCAGTGGCAGTGTGCTTTATGTCACAAATATTATCACTAACACCTGACTACACTAACACTTCCATGATGCTTTAGAACAGCTTTTGAGCTAACATACAAAGTGGTGCTTTAAAGTTTGTTAGAACTATGAACAAATATAATTCAAAACATCAGATTTTCACACAAAATGAATCCAGTTAAACAAATGAGACAAAAACATTTTACTTGGTTATTTATTTATTATTACAATGTTCTTTTTTAATGAACAGTGGCTTTCTACTTTTAATCTGGTATGCATAATCTTGTTGAGTATTCCCCTGGTAGACCCATGAACCCTATTATTAGTAAATGTGAGAGAGGCCTTTAGTTGCTTTGAAGTTACCATAATTCCTTTTGACCTTGTCAACAATGAAATGCCTTGCTCTTGCTTGCTCTTAGAGTGATCTTTAATGTTCGATCATTCCTGGGGAGAGTGACAATTGTCTTGAATTTCTTCTATTTGTACACAATCTTTCTTATGGTTTAAGATCTTTTTCTAATGGTTTTCATAACCAACTGTTTTTTTTTTGCTGATATACTTCTAAAAACGTGTTGTGAAGATCAAACTTTAAGTACATCACCCCCATTCACACCTTTTTATCATCACACCAAC